>PDND01000146.1:0-74807 GCA_002572855.1 [Emmonsia] crescens | reverse complement strand
CTCTTCAGTAGAAATAGATAATATATTTATATTATTGACAGTTGAAATATTGAATTATTTAAGTCTTTCTATAAAAAATCTCAGTTATATAGTATTTATTACTCAGAATAATATCACTGTCTATTAAAGTATTAATTTAATATAATACTATTATATTAATAATTATACTTTCATAAAATTTTTATTATTTAACTATAATTTTATTTATCTTATAAATCAGTGCTCTGTATTATAGAGTTAAGTTCTATTTATATACATTTTTAACTGCTTATTTCAGAGTATCTCAGTTAATAATATTCAGTGATACACTTTTAATTAATATTATATATATTTTATATTTCATGTATACTTTATTTTTTTATTTATATATTCAGTTATTATTCACTATTAACTCTGTTTTAATATTCTGAATATCTGTTATTAATATTATATTTTCACTGAGTATATATTTTATCACTATCACTGTTCTCTTTATTATATTTTTAATAATTTTATTTATTTATTTAATAATTACTTCAGAGATTTATTTAACTTCTAATATAATATTACAGCTGTAATATATAATTATCATCTCTCTCAGTATTTTTATTAATATAATTTTAATTAGAAGCTTCTCTCTGATAGCTACTGACACTCAAATTAAAATTTTATTAAACTTATTATACAAGTTTTAATATATTAATATATTTATTATTTATTTCATTTTTCTCAGTAGCTGATTATACAGCTCTATTTTTATTTTCTTTATTATTTTTATTATCTTCTGAAGATGTTTCTTTTCTTTTTTATTAATCTTTTCATCTCTCTTCTCTTCTCTAAGAATTTCAGTGAGTATAAATATAGCTGTAGCTAGATTATCTATCTTCTCTTTCTATCTAGCAGAGTTTTTCTACTCTGATATATATTAAGCCTTGTGTGTATCATCTATTTTTATCTTCTTTATCATCTTTTTCTCAGCTAGTATTATCTTTCATCTATGTAATAAGCATTTAGCACTCTCTTTCTTCTCTTATACACACTTCTATCATCTTTTTGTATAAGGTTTTTTCATTCAATGCGGTTTTCTAACTAAGCAATTAAAAAAAAAAAGAGAGATAATTTCTTTGATCTACTGAAATAGATAATAAATATCTAATTAATTTCTTAAGTGAAATATAACTAGCTACTAGAAATCAGTTCTACTTCAGAGAAGAAAATATAAATAAATAGAAATATATCTATATATTTATTGAAAAAAGAGATAGATATCTTCTATATATTTTATATTATTAGCTAAAAATTTTACAGATTCTTTAAACACTTTTCTTATTTTTCTTAAAGTCTTTCATTATATCTATTATTTCTTAGTATTATTATTAGTATTATTTCTTTTTCTTTTCTTTTTCATTACTTCTCTTTTCTATATTCTATATCTTTTCTTAGTGTCTTTCTTTTTCTTTATTTTTCTATATTAATCAGATATTTCATTTTACAATTACTAATTCTCTAAATAAAACTGACAATGAATAATTTTTAAAAATATTTATATTAAAAAAAAGAAGTATTTAAAATACTAATTATTCTGAGCTGAAATTCAAGTTATTACATATATTATATAATAAGAAAAAATGTATATTAATATTCTAGAGTTAGAAAAACTCTGAGACTCTTTAAATCTCAGATAGATATTATAGTCTCTGACTATATATATCTATAATTGAAGAAGAAGAAGAATAATAATAATAGAATATATAGTCTTTTCACATATTCTTGTAATTAAATAATGTATAAAATACTAATAATAATAATAATAATAATAATAACAATAATAATAATTTTTATTTTTAAAAGCATTCACTGATATTAAGTTACTTAAATATGTTAAATACTTTAATTTTAATTAATTTTACTAATAGATATAACAACAGTAGTATATATATCTATATATTTATATAGAAAAAACAGGTAATTTGAGTTTAAATCTTTTATAGATTTACAATCAATCAAGCTTTCTCTAGATTATACTCTGATAATAATAGTGCGCTATTCTCTTCTGTCTGTTTCATCATATTGAAGCTCTTTCTGATTTCTTCATAACTTACATCTTTCTGTGTAGTTCAATGATGACTCTCTCAGATGAAATACACACAACATATTTTGGTTGAATGGCATATCTTGTTCATCATGGGAAATATAAGCAGCAGGCCAGATGAACCGGGCTCCCTCTATCTCAAGGACCAGACAAAATGTAAGCCTTCACAGCCTCCAAGAATCCCCTCCTCTTCAATGTGCCCGACTTACTGATATTGACTTCTCTCTCCTATCTCCTATTACAGTGGCTATTGCATCTGTCATAATCAGCAACTCTCGTGGAAATGTTATCCTGAATATTGCACCAAATCCATTCCCCTCGACGAGAATTATACCCAGGAGGGACTCAGCGGACGATAGACCAATCGAATATATCCAGGTCAGTTTACTTTATCCCATCCCTCATCTGTCCCCCGCTTCTATTGTGCTGATGGAAAAAAAGCTAATGCTGGCTATTATTGTAGGACCCCGAGTCATCATCTACTGGATTCCCTTCGTTTCTTCTAAAATTGAATAATGATGATGAGTTGAATTTTCGCTTTACCTTTTTCATTCGCCAGGGACAGACGAGGCAGCTTGCTCCTTCGACAACCAACGGGGTGGCGACTTGCCTGCCTGAGGCAGTCGATACGGTCCTCACCGGCCTTACATTTGCGCACGCATCAAATCCAAGAGATCTGGATAACCTGGTCACGCGAGAATTCCATGCCAACCCCAATCTACAAAATAACTCCAATGTCAAACACGTGGGGGATTTCTCAACTTCAGGGAGCCCGTCAATCCAATTTGACTGGTCGTGGAAATGGAAACCTCCTAGACAAGCGGAGGATAGAGGTGGCGGTTGGCGCAACTGCTGTAGCTTTCTCGACTACGATCAAAGAACAAATCGTCTCAACACTCTTGCAACGTTTTCTTTCTGGGTCCATAATGTGCCTCGACCTTCGTCCAGTCCTCTGATTCCTTCTCCTGGATTCGACCTGACTGTCCTTCCTCGCTATCGGGTACCCTCCTCTCGGTCTGTACACTCCCGGATAAGTGACACTGAAGCTATTACTGATCAACAACCGCCTTCAACACCCCTCGAGCTTGGCGATAACCTACCAACTCCACAGCCTGTGCCACCCCAATGCGCTGTTAAGTTAGATGTGACATGTCAACGGCCAGGGGAAGACATGAGCGCAGTTGAGGATGGGCCCCTATTTCGTGCCACAATGAAGGCCCTGGAACAAAAAACGGGCAATATGCGGGCCAAGATGAAGAAGGTTTTGAAAAAGGCTGAAGCGGCATATCAGGCCCAAATTGCGTGTAACGATTCTGTTAGCGCTTTTATCACGGCGCTCAATGATGCATCTCTGTCTAACGCCAATGCAATTCAACCTGCATTGGAGCATTATTTTGACCGAATCGCTCGAGAAATTCTGAATTACGAACAGCAGAACACCACACACCTCCAAAAACTCATCATCGACCCGCTCTCTAAGTTATATAACCATGACATCAAACAAGCGGAATCAAAGAAAAAGGATTTCGAGGAAGAAAGTAGAGATTATTATGCTTATGTGGGACGTTATCTGGGCCAGAGGCAAGATTCCTTGAAAGAGAAAAAAAGGGTGGAAAGCGATTCTAAATATCAAACAAAACGAAGGAATTTTGAATTAAAACGATTCGACTATTCATCATTCATGCAGGACCTTCATGGCGGACGAAAGGAACAGGAAGTGCTATCCCACTTGACAAAGTATGCTGACACGCAAGCAAAGAATTATCTCTCTGCGGCGAAGAAGATTGAGGAGATGGTCCCCCAGCTACAGGCGCTTATAGACGAGGTAACCGAAGCCGATAAAGAATTCCAGTTTCAGCGTACAGAGAGGGAAGAGAAGCGAAGGGCCCTAGAAACGAGCACAAAGAAGTATATCGAACCAGGATCTGTACCAACCTCTGGTGTTTCTGCTCCGGGGCCGGGAAATCCCAACTTTTCTCATCAATCCGACTCTGACCTTGGCCGAGCAGATAGTACAGGCTCACAACTGAAGACAGTCGCCAGTAACAATTCTCCGTCCCTGAATCCTCCTATTATTATTGAGGCACCCGCAGGGGTTTCATCTGTACCAACGGGATCGAATCGATTCAAAGGCATTCGGGACCTAGAGGATCGTGACTCCTCTAGTTCGATTCCCGACAGGCTGGAAGCTCAACACCGGAAGGAGGGGCTTTTGTGGGCGTTATCCCGCCCAGGCTCACACATAGATCCCAAGGGGATCAACAAACAAGCGTGGCATAAGTAAGATCATCATGTTACTCAAACTTAAGTTGTTTATATGACTCTGATGCCTACTGGAAGGCTGAAGTTCTGTTTCATTGTATATCAAACCGTAACTAATTATCATATGGCAGGTTTTGGATAGTCCTAGACCAAGGAAAACTTTCAGAGTACAGCAATTGGAAGCAAAAGCTGGACTTACACATGGAACCGATCGATTTACGGATGGCCTCTGTTCGAGAAGCGCGTAATGCTGAAAGACGATTTTGCTTTGAGGTCATAACTCCCCAGTATAAAAGGATATATCAGGCGACGTCAGAAGAAGACATGAACGCCTGGATTATCGCTATAAACAACGCATTACAAAGTGCTGTGGAGGGCAGGAGTCTTCCACCTGCTGCCCTTCAACAGCCAATGCCTGATGGAGCCTCTCACCGTGATATTGGCTCAGTTTTAACCGGGAAGACCTCCAATTCCGTTCAACATGCATATTCCAATCCTCCTATTTCCGGCGTGAATCGCCGAACCACAGTTGGCGCTCGACCCAGTTACGTTCGGAGCGATAGCAATAGTTACGAAGAGAATCCGTCGAAGCTTTTACAAACAATCCGCGATGCTGACCAAGGCAATTGTTGGTGTGCGGATTGCGGATCGCTGTCTAAAGTCGAATGGGTATCAATCAATCTTGGGATTGTTCTCTGTATTGAATGCAGCGGGATTCATCGGTCGTTGGGCACACATATCTCAAAGATTCGCTCACTGACCCTTGACATCCATTCCTTTTCTAATGACATCGTCGAGATCCTCCTACAAGTTGGAAATCGCGTTAGCAATATGATTTGGGAGGCTCGACTAGATCCGTCATTCAGGCCCACCGCGCAATCGAACAGAGAACAACGGCTGAAGTTCATTACAGCAAAGTATAGCGAAAGAGCGTATCTTCAGCCTTTATCGGCTACCCTTTCCCGTTACTCAACACCTGAAGAGACGCTTCTTGCTTCTATTAAAAGAAATGATATACAAGGGGTGCTATACGGAATCGCGCTTCGCGCCAATCTCAATGTAACCGACCGGTCTCGGAATACCCATGCGGTGTTCCTGGCGCTTGCGGCCGCGGATCCCGCCTCTCCCGGTTCATTAGGGCAGTCAGCGATTATGGGGCCGAGATCTGTCACCGTACCTCCTTCGGCTGAGAAACATATACCATTTCCAATTGCAGAATTGCTTGTACAGAATGGGGCAGAGATTCCATCTGAAATGCCAACCATCCCTTTATCACCTGCAGCCCAGCTATATGTAAGCCAACGGACAGCCAAAACAAGCGGAGGGTTTGCAATTCAGTCAAGACCGCTTGCTTCATCTGTGGGGGGTCCGGGGGCCGACATGATCAGCGCCTTGCCCCTGAATCACAACAGTAGCACTGCCTCGTCCAACGGAGAGAACATATCAACAACATCTTCACCGGCTTCCCATCCACCTTCCGGACTAGATAGCAAGGAGAGAGAGAGGCTGCAGAAGCGAGGCAGTGCTGGAGCTCGATTTGCGGGAAAGATGGCGTCATTGGGGTCTGATCGATAGGTTCCACGGCTGTCACCTCCCATTATTGATTCCTGCTAGTGTTGCTGGGGTTCGACCTCCTAGCCGCCCTGTTTGACTGTTTGATGGTGACGGAGCTTAAAAGGATTTTATTTCAACGCGGCTAAGCCACTGTTGTTTCTATGCTGTATGGAGATAGGGAAGTGCGAACCCTATGTGAGGAGGGATAATAGTTACGATATATATATATGTCTAGGGTATGAACTCAGTGCTGCACACCAGGCATGAGCAGCCCTGCCAGGAAGGCCACGGTTACTTATCTAGTTTTGCTGTTCCTTTTTTCTTTCTTGGTCTTTTGCAGCCCAAGGCCAATTTTATGTGGCCACACCCTGCTGTTGTCAAAATAATGCCCCCCCTTCCCGCGTCCAGAGCCTTCATGTTACTTTATTTTCAACCACTATTTTTATGTCCTTCTGGGCTGCGGGTTTCTTTTGGATTCCCCCCTATACCTATTTTCTGCTGGGTCGGAAATAGCCCTTTGCATCTTTGATATTGCATGATACCTCAATGATACTTAATGATAATATGATTTGATTATGGAAATGTGGTCTTTGGTAGTCTGGGATTTTTTTTTTTTTTGGCATAGGCTAATGGGGTTCGTTATTCCCTATCTGTTCCAGTTCGAGGATTGGGTACGAGGACTGACAGACCTTGAGCAGAGAAAAAGGTAAAAGTTCTTGATCTGTATGCACAGGTGTACGGAGTATGTAATGTACTTATTTCATTCTAGGCTGCCAGAGAGCCATTAATAATTATCATCCACTAGGTCTAGTAGTTTAGGTGGCGCTCAGCAACAACATTGTTCCATGCAAGTTAGTTATACGGAGTATAGATTCTGAACTTCTTGGAGTAACTAGCGTCTTGTCCTGCATACAACCCAGGATTGATTACCGGCTACCTGCTCCATATAGTTGCTCCTTGTTTGTTCTTGCGACCAGTCAAAATCACGGAGCATATTTTGCCACTCACCAGCCACCAGCCAACCCATGTGCATAAACTTGGATTTTTGCCTCCTGGTTTCCTGCTTCTGGACTCGTTGAAAGTACATGTACAGGTACGGAGCACACCATGTCTAGATGTGCCAATTCGGTCTTGCGGACTTGGCCTCGAGAGAGAAAAAAGCAAACAAGGGGGTTACCAACTCGATTCCCCCGCCACCCATTGCTCTACGCTGCTATGGCTGAATCCCTAGAATATTCTTCTTCGAGCACATATTACATTGCTACGCAGGGTCAGAGTGAGAACTGTATCAATTGATGGATAGATCCTCATTTTGTGCATGGTCCCCTCCGGGGGAGCCTAAGTCAATAATGATATGATAGTTACAAGTCGAAAGACCTGTGCATGGAGATTGCCAATTATCTATCCATCCAGACTCAGCTCTGCAGGGCCTAGATGAGCCAATGACGCTGCTCATTTAGGCCAATGCTCTCTTTTGATCCAAGTTCTTAAAGTTCTTGTGTCGTCTAGTAGCGGTCGCGCTCTGGGGACTTTTTTATATCTATGGCCTTCTTCCTACATAATATAATCGCTTTGGGGGCTTTGACTTGTTAGTCTTTGTCCCCCCCCTCCCCCCTCCCCTCTGGCCCCCCCTCTTCTTAAGCATCTTCTCCTTACTCTATACCTAGCTGTTTTACAAGGGGTACCCGATTATCTCAATATATCTGTTCTCTGGGGCAGCTTGTGTTTTGGCTAGAGCATACAGTTTTAAGGCTATTCCCAAGGCGAGAAGGTTTGCCCTTTTCTCTCGCAATTTGATACCTTGTCGATAACAATAGACAGACATATATTTTCTGCAGAGAGGGAAACTGAGAAGACGACCGAACGGCTTTGGATGCGCCAAGTGAGTTAATTATGGAGAGAATAACCATCGACACTCCATAGAGCTTATTAAATCGAGAGACCAACCAACCCTAGCTATTGTTGACGAAGACTGTTTTATTCCGTAGGGGCCTATAGGGATGCCGCACCCTTCCACTGCTCGGGATGGAGCGGACCACGAGCGACCTCCTCCGGGGTCTGCTGTAGTTGGAATGCCATCGACATCTAGCATTGGCCGTTTACCCGTCCAGCATGCTTACTATCCAATACCACCAGCCTTCACCCAATTTTCCGCGCCTTTTCATATTCCAGGGCACCCGGCTATCCAGGCCCACGATACATGGAATTGTCGCCGATATGATGATGCAACTTACAATTATCCCGCAATACCTGGTATTTTAGCAAATCAAGCAGCCTCTACGCAGGCCCTTTTTTATCACACTGCTCTCCACTCGTTTCCTCAACCAACATACTATGGAGCACTATTCCATCAAGTGCCAAAGTGGCAGCATTTTCCGGCCGAAGCCATGCTCTATGACCACCAACGCATACCAATACGCCCGCGCGTTCGTAATAACAGTAACATGGAGACTCCGAACTACGTCCATATTACACATGAACAACCACGCCACGCCATGTCTTCGAGGCCGGCAGAGGCGTCGACTGCCTGCTACACCATTGTTGATGGCTCGGTGACAGGCAATCGTGCTGGAAAGACCACCCAGCCATTAAGAAATGAAACAGGTGAGCTATGTCCTGCTTTTGGAGTTAACAGGAATATGGAATATCAACCCAACAACTGGGTCCTTCTCATACTCGGTATCTAGGGGGCCATGTAAAACTGCCCATTTTCCCCGCCGAGCCACCAACCCCTCGAGGACCACCGAGGAAGCCGAAACAGTCTGGGTATGCTTTATGGGTTGGAAATCTCCCATCTCGCACCAGCATAGTTGATCTCAAGGACCATTTTTCTCACGGTGCTACTGAGGAAATCGAAAGCGTATTTCTGATCTCAAACAGCAAATGCGCGTTTGTGAATTATAGGACAGAGACAGCATGTGTCTCTGCGGTGACAAGGTTCCATGATTCAAGGTTCCAGGGAATTAAATTGGTTTGCAGGTTACGTAGGGGTGCATCTTCCGAACTTAACAATAGAGAAACATTGTCACCACCACTTCCGGCGGCTTCAGGTTCTGGAGAAAATGAGATTGATGAGTCCCATGGAGAGCTTGTTCCGAACTATTGCTCTAAGGATCAGAGTCTTCTACACCCTACTGTGAAACATCGGGAACGATATTTTATAGTTAAAAGCCTGACGATTGAAGATCTTGAGCGCAGCCGAGTGAGTGGGGTGTGGGCCACGCAGAGACATAACGAGGTTGTTTTGAACCATGCGTATGAGGTGGGAAAACTACTCTATCCCTATGATATGAATTACTACCAAAGCAGTCGGATATGCATAAAAGAAGCGTGGAAATTGACTTTTTCTACAAATAAAAGCGAATTGTTACTGACTCTCTTTTTCTTTATTTTTTTGGTGACAGACTTCGGAGGCTGTATATCTGATATTCTCCGCCAATAAATCTGGCGAATACTTTGGCTACGGCCAGATGGCCTCTCCCATCCCCACTGGCGAACAAAGCAGCACTGAGGGAAGCCCCCAGGAAATGAGTTCAACGACGGCTTCCGAATTTCTGATAATCACCGCCACGCCACGCACGGAAACAGCGCCAGCGGGTTCTATCGTGGACGACCCAGCGCGGGGTACGATATTCTGGGAAATCGATCACAAAGACGACGTAGGTCCGGAAAAGGCAGAAGGGTCTGGCAAGACAGAGGACGAAGGCAAGGTGGATGACAGCCAGTCTTTTGGTAGGCCATTTATTGTGGAGTGGCTGTGCTGGCGACGTCTCCCATTCCACCGCACAAGAGGCCTCCGGAACCCCTGGAACGCGAACAAGGAGGTGAAAATCGCCAGGGATGGGACGGAGATCGAGCCAGGTGTGGGGAGAAGATTGATCAAGTTGTTCGACCTAATGTTATAAATATAGGAGGAGGGCTTAAACAAATGTTTCTGGATAACAGAGTGTCAGGGGTTAGTTACTTTTTGCAACTAACTTAGTATCTGGTGACAATGAGAGAAGGCTATGGAGGGTCAGGCATGCGTGATCCATCCTCGAGCTCGGGGCCAGTCGGTATTTTAGGCGTTACGCGGGGAGTGGATATGTAATGCTGACGGGTGGAAACATGGAATTGCACAGCGATATTCAAGAATTACGATATATCATATATCTGGTTAAATAGGGTAGATGTTTTGAGGTTCTGGGACACTCGAATTGTCCATTTTCATATCTATTCCAATTAGTACGTACTAAGAATGTATTTCAACGTAATGCCCAAACCCTACAGTAGAACTTCTGCGATAGGGTCTGAAGTACCCACTGTTTTAAAAAGTCGCTTGCAGAAATAAAAACTACCTTGTTGTTGTTGTTGTGCATATACTATTCAATGATGGGGACGAAAAAGAGAAAAAGAGAGCAAAGAAGGAACAAGAAAACAAGGGTTAGAAACTAGAGAGAGGGAAACAAAAGAGACGAAAACACGGTCAGGACAACTGAAGGCAAATGTCATCATATCATGATACATCACTCTTGATGATATTGTCTTTGCAGAACATCATATCAGTTCGCAGGGTGTATTTAATGCCCTGTAAAACCTCATCTCCGGAATGAGCCAGCCCCCTATGCTGGAAGATCAAGACAGAGCCCGATTTTGGGGAAACACTGAAAGTGCGAGCGTCATCCGAAGCAATGAAGGGAGGGAAGAAGGTAGTGGCACCACCACGTAGAGGCAGTGCGTTAATTTGGTCGGCGCTGATGTTGGATAAGTCGGCCATCTTCCGGTCGCCGGGTTCGCCGTTCAGATATATATGGAGCGTGAAAAAGGAGATTTCTTCACCACAGGGTGTGACATAACAGCCATCCTCGTGAGGGCGAAAGTACTCACCGCGATAATATCGCAGGAAACGAAGACGCTCATTGAGTCTAGCAAGGCGCCAGGTTTCCTGACGCTTGGTATGCCCTCGGCCTGTGATGTGCGGGACATAACAAAGGAATTCTATATCATCCTGGACGAAAGGGCGGATGCGAGAAAGGAGGCGATCCGCTAGCCAAGGGCAATCCCAGAGAATACGGGAGCAGCGTCGAGTTTCGATGTCGAGCATCTGTATTCCATTGCCCGCGTTGACTAGAGCTTCCTCCCATTTGGGTGATTTGGTCGAGTCGGAAATGGTAGACTCCTCGGCGCCGCGGATGAGGAGGTCGCATTCTTCTTTGGTGAAGAGGTCATCGACCATGAGCGCATAAAGGCCCTCATACTCTGGAAATGCATCGACGGTTTTTGTGAAGTCGATTTTCTTGGAAGATGCAATTTGAGGAGACGCGCAGAGGAAATCCTCAGGCAGCCAAGAGGGTCTTTGATGATGATCGCGTTGAGAGGTAGCCATTGTTTGTTTCTTATAGTATACTGATCAACTGGGTATGAGAAATGAATGAACTATTTTGAATGTATACCTATAATATGTAGTTAAATAGTAGTGTAGTTGCAGTGAAATGAATGAATGAATGAATGATTTTATATATTCTATATTATATATTATGTATAGCTATATGTATCAGTACTCTGTCTGCTGTACATGTACAGTGGTGCATAATAAATGAGTGTACTAGTGGCTCAGTGCTGAGAATCTAGATATCAATCCCCTTTCTTTCCTTCATTCTTCATCATCTCATATTCTATCTATTAATTAAAAAATGTCATCTAAATCTAGGAAATTGAGAAAAGAACATTCTTCAGCTATTATTAATACTATTTTAAGTCTTCATAAGTAGTAATATTTATTTCTATTTATAGCTCAGATTTTGAAGATCTTATATTCAATTATATCATCTATTATTTACTGTGAAAAAAGAAGAAAAGAGTAAGAAAAAAGCTTTAAAAAGCACTCTAATAAATCTTCTAAACTCTCTATTTATAATTAACAGTATTTTATTCTAGTAGTGAATAAAAATTCTTTTCATTCTTTATTTAGTTTTCTTATATTTTTAAAATCTGATTATTATCTATCTCAGTTCACTGTTAGACAGTATTTTTAAAAGAATAAATAATATATTTTTAAATCTTGAAAAAAGTCTTATCTAAACTCTATATATAAGAAAATTCAAAGAGTCTTTGATATCTAATACAGAAATTGAATTGATAAAAATAATACTTATATTAACTATTCAGATAAAACTATATTTAAAATGAAATTAAATATATTTAGTTAGTATATCTGCAGATCAATTAATCAGAAATTTAAAAATAAATATTTTTTTTCAATCTTTAAATCTGAGTGCACTGCAGTGTCAGTATAAAAGACTATAAACTGAAATTATAAATTTAAACTGATTTTTATCTCATCTAATATTTAGATGAATTCTAAGAAGTATATCAAGATTATACTATTTTATAACTATTCTCATTACATTTATATCTTTGAAAAATATGAAATTACTCTTTGAGTGAAGAATAAAGCTAGATATTATATCTCTAAACTGATAAAAGAGTGAATAAATAAATAATAGATGAAATTGTAACAAGGTCTAGTCAGAGCTAGCACTAGTATAGAGCTAGTTCTCTCTTCAGACTAGTATAATGAAGAGATTGAACATTGAACCTTATTCTGTATATTCATGAATTTCTATCTTCTATTCTATTTTAGATAGTGATGAATTCTATTGAATATATGAAAGCTATATATCTGATTAGAATATAAATAGCTATTTAATCTCTATTAAACTCTATATGTGAGAGATTAACAGATCATTCTGATATAATTTAATATATATATTGAATCTTAATTTTTTATTATATTCTCTACAAATTAGCTATGAATCTACTGTATTTTTAATAGAGTACTAGACTCTCTATAACAGAAGATCTCATTAGTAAGAATCTTCTATTATAATTCAATTCATTCTATTATAGTCTTTATTAAGAATAACAATGTCTGAATCTGATCTGAGTGTAAATAACTTTCAATTTAAAAACTCTGAAGTTATTCAGTATAGTAAGAGACAGTATACTTCTTCTAGTTCTGAAGAGAGTTTATTTAATACTATTAAAACAATATTGAATCTGATATCTATAGAGATGATAAAGTAGAAAGAGATTAAGCTAGCTGATTCACTGCAGTATTATAAAAATAGTTTTTATAAATATAACATCTTTATACAAGCTCTAGAATGAAGATATGAATTGAATTCTAGTCAATATATCACTGATTGAATTAAGATTATTTATACTTTAAACTGACTCTGAAAAACTGTTGAAACTATCTGAGTTATCAAAGAGAAAGAACTTAAATGAATGAGATAATTTTATTTCTGAGAAGAGTTCAAGAAATTCTTATATAATAATTTAGAAGATATATGAAACAGAGACTTTGTAACTGTAATTTACTTTAAGAACTTGAAATAACAGTCTGATCAGACTGTGCAGTAATTTACTTCTAAATTCAATAAAATATTCAATGATTTAGTTATTAATATAAAGCAGTTATACATGCAGTAATTCTTTACTAAGCTACTATTATCTATTTAAAATTTAGTGCAGAACTATCAGAACTCTTCTATTAATTAAAACAAGCTTATAGTGTTAGTAGCACAGTTAGAAGCTGTGCACAGAATTCATAATAAGAAGAATAAGAAAGAAAATAAACAGTAGAATGAATAAAGCTCTTTCAATTCTAATTCTAATTATTAAAAGAAATAAGAAACTAAATGAATCTCTGATAATTTATTTATAAATAGTTATTAAATTATTATCTGACTTAAGTCAGAAGCTTTCACTACTGCTGAGAAGTAGTGTCAGTAGAAGAATAATCTTTGTTTTATATATATAAATTCTGAATATATGACTTCTGAATGTCTCAAAAGTACTAAGAAACAATATACAAATATTATCAATTTAAAAAATGTACTCTTATCTGTATAAATTACTGAGCTGAATAAACATTAGAAATGACTATTCATTGAAAGAATCTGTATGTATATCACTATTTAACTAAAAACTTCTAACAGTATAAATATGATTTGATGTCTGATTAATTCTGAAGCAGATTACAATTATATCTTGTATATTTATATCATTTCATGAGATTGAAAGCAGATAGAACTTCAAGATATTATAAAATATGAAAATGAACATCTAGAAACTTGATACAGAATTATATTGACATCTTATAGTGCTATCAATGAACTTGAAGAAATCTGTCAAGAAATAATTATCTTATATTCTATCAATATAAATGATGAAGATATTTTACTAGAACTATTATAATTATAAGAAGTGAACTCTCTATTCAATTGAGAAATAATATTATAACATTACTGAGTTAACATCTTTAAAATCAATATAGAAGATTCTGAAACTTTTATTTAAACTATTGAGAAGAAGTAGTCAGAGCAGCTCTACTATTGAAATGAGAATAAAATCTCTCAAGAAGCTGTCAGTGAATTAAATATAAATTAAGTATTTACTATTCAAGATAATATTCAGCTGTAGAAAATCATGAAGAAATTTCAGAATATCTTTTCTAAAGATGCTGCTGCTCAATTGAAAGAGAATTCAATAGTTATATATAGTATTCAATTAAAGTCTGATATGAAGCTGTTATATAAACTATTATATAACTTATCTATTAATAAACTGAATACTCTTCAGAAATATATTGAAGAAATGCTTGTGTATTAATAAATATAACTCTTAACTAGCTCTGTGAGAGCATCTGTTCTATTCATAAGAAAAAAGAATGATACTCTATAACTTTGTGTAGATTATAGAGAATTGAATAAAATAACTATTAAAGATCAATACTCTATACTGCTAGTGAATGAAATGTTAGATCATCTAGAAGAAATTAAATACTTCTCTAAATTAAATTTATAAAAAGTCTATTATTGAATATAAATCACTGAAGAAGATGAATGAAAGACTGCATTTCAAATCTGATATAAAAACTATAAATATTAAGTTATATCTTTTGATCTTTATAATGCATCAGTAACTTTTCAATCTTATATTCATGAAGTGCTGAAAGAGCTAATAGATATATATTATATTATCTATTTAAATAATATACTTATATATTCTAAGAATGAGAAGAAGTATGTGAGTCATCTCTGAGCTATATTTAAATGATTACAGAAATATCATCTCTTTATAAAAGAAGAAAAGTGTATATTCTTTATAAAGAGTGTTGAATTCTTTGAGTTCATAGTTAGTACTGAAGGAATTTCTATAAATTATATCTGAGTTAAAACTGTTTTACAATGATCAGAATCTCAATTTATCAAAGAGATTCAAGTCTTTTTTAAATTTACTAATTTTTATCATCAGTTTATATATATCTATTCTAGAATAGCTGCATCACTTTTGAATCTCTTGTAAGACACTTAGAAAGAGAAATAAACAAGGAAATTTAAAATGATAGAAGAGATGAGAGAAGTCTTTTAAAAGTTAAAAACTGTTTTTACAGAAGTGACTCTGTTATATCATTTTAACTCTTGAAGAGAAACTCAAGTTGAAATGAATATAAATAAAAATGATATTACTGAAATTCTTTCTTAAAGAATAGAAGAAGTCTCTACTATAGTTTAAAAAGTATTCAGAGTTAATCTAGAGTGTAGTAACTGAAATAAATACAAATTAATTTCAATTTAAAAAAAAGATTGAAAATCAATAGCTTTCTTTTCTAGAAAGCTTTTCAGATCAGTGAAAAATTATAACACTTATAATTTGAAATTGCTAGCAATAGTAGCATCTTTCTATCATTGAAGACATTATTTGCAGAGTAATATATATCTGATTCAGATTCTAAGTTCTAACTGATTATAATAATTTGAAGTATTTTCTCACTATCAAAGTGTTAAATAGCTGTCAGATATGTTAAGCAGAAGAGTTAGCAGCTTATAATTTCTTTATAATCTATTAATCAGAACAGCTAAATTCTGCTGATTTATTTTCAAGATATCTGAACTATATTATAAACTCTGAGAACAGTGATTCAAAGCACTCTATACTTCTCATACTTCAGAAGAAGTTTAGACAGAGTATTCAAGACTCTGATTAGAGTAGATTAGTAGAAACTGTTATATCTACAGTTCTGAGAAGATCTGATTAATCTGTAGAATATACTTAAAAGAGAGCTAGCACTGAAGATCATGAACTTCTTATATCATATCTATCTGTAGTGAGAACTGCAGAGAATGAAATAAGCTACAAATTATCTACTATTCAGCTTCTAGAATTCATTCAAGAAATACAGAAAAGAGACATCTTTTCAGCTTTTCAAATTCAAGATATATATAATAGTGTGAATCTCAGTAAGTTTATAGAGATTTCTAGTAATTTAGAAAATACTCTGACTCAATAATAAATAGATGATTATAGACTTCTATTATACAATGAATCTATCTACATTTCTCAAAGTTAAATAATTTAATAGAAGTTATTGAGAATTCATTATAATAATTCTTAAACAGAGTATTTCAGAGCTGAAAAGACTACAGAACTTCTTTATTAAAAGTTTTATTAAAATAAGCTAAAAGTTAATATTGATAGATATATTCTACAGTATAATATCTATTAATATGTTAAAGTTAAGCAGTATAAGTTTTACAGTTAATTAGCTAAGATTTCAATGTCTATTCATCTATTTAATTTCATTACTATGAATTTCATTATAGACTTGCTGTCAGTGTTGCATAAGAGAATTATCTATAATAGTATATTGATTATAGTGAATTGATATACTAAGCTAGCTAAGTACTTTTTTTATATGACTTTCATAACTGTATCTGATCTTACTGAGTTATTCATAGATTCTATTCTTATTAATTACAGTTTATCTTCATCTATAATATTTAATTAAGACAAGCTCTTTACTAGTCACTATTGATCTGTCTTTTATTATTATCTGTGTATTAAGCAGAACTTAAGCACAGCTTTTCATTCTTAAACTGATGATTAATTGAAGCAGTAGAATAGAACTCTTGAAAATTATCTCTATATATATTTTAATTATTATCAAGATAACTGAGTTCAACTACTCTCATATACATAATTTATCTATAATTCTATAATTTAATCATCTACTTATATATTTTCATTCTGTGCTCTTTTTAATTTTAATCTAATATCTTTTTATAATATTATGAATAATACTCTAAAAGAGAAGACAGCAGCTGCTATTAATATCAATATCACTGAGAATAATAAGAAATTAGTGTTAATAGCTAGAGAATGAATTGAACAGCTGCACAAGCTTTAAGAAGAGCTTGAGAATAGTGTCTAAAAAACTTTTGAAAGACAAGTAAAATATTATAATAAAAAGTATAAAAAAAAAGATTTTATTATAAAAGATAAAGTTCTATTATTTTCAAAGAATATCAAGATCTGCAGACTGTGTAAAAAGCTTGAAGATAAATGATTAGAGCTATTTACTATTATAGATATTATTGAATCATAGATATATCAGTTGAAGCTTCTGAAATTCTTTAATAGTATATATTTCATCTTTCATATTTTATTATTAGAGCTCTATTATCAGAAATCTGAAGTGAAGCTGTGTGAATCATCTGATATTCTTATCAATGATGAAACAGAATATCTAGTTAAAATAATTCTAGATAAATAGATATATTACAGCAAGATATAATATCTAGTGAAATGAGAAGAATATATAGATATAGAGAACTCATGAAAGTTCTCTGAATATTTTGAGAATGCTCAGATTCTTGTTAATAAATATAAAAGAGCTAATCAGAACTGTTTTATTACTAGAATAAGAAGACAGTGAGATTAGTTAGCTAGAGTCAGAAAGAATTAGTAGTTCTCTATTTTCTTTTATAAAGAGTTTTTTTAAAGTGACTATAAAACAGAGTTAAATCACTGAAGTAATAAAGCTTAACAGTACTTTTCTCTCTTTTTTCTTATAGATTTTGAGAGTTTAATAAGACTGTAGTGAAGAATTTTAGAATAATATAGATAGAAAAAAGTCTTTATTTTTCATAATCTAGCTATCACACTGAAATCTAATCTAAATTATTTAAAAATCTAATAACATCTTTTATCTTTTTTAAATTGATGCTGAAGTGCTGTATAATTAAATATCTAGTTAATACTCAAGAATCTCTCAGATTGAAATTACATAGATCTTATTCTCACTTCAATTTAAAATTATAATACTGTTAGAAGTTATTTTTTCATCTTATTAAATCTCTTCAAGATTTTCTTTTTCAGTTAATTGAAATATTCATTAAATATCTTCAAATCAAAGACTGATGTCTGAGATATCTAAGAAGAGAAGACAGAGACACTGACTCATTTCTTATATTTATAAGAAGCTGCTGAAATTTTCTCATTAATCTTATTATACTTATATAAATGAAATATACTGATCTCTTTAGTGAATACTGTACACAGATACTTCAGCTTCAGAAAACTATTTAATTCTTCTGTAAAAATCTTCTCTAATTCATATATTTTATCTTTGAAATAAGTCAGTATCTGAAGCTATTAGCTGCTGAATTAAAATGAGAATTAAAGTCTTTCTTATCTTATTACAATAAAAGTAATTAATATTATAATATTGATAATTTTTAAAGAGTATCTCTCAGTAGCAGACTGAAAGATCTCTGATATCTTTTAGATATTAAATATAAAAATCTGACTTCAGTCTATAATAGAATTATTTTTCTTTCTTATCAATTTTCATATTCTTCTCTGAATTAATTATCTAACTCTTCTTCTCAGAGAAAGAGTACAGACTATTTAAAGATACTGTAACAGTGAATCAAGAGAGAGTAGAAGTGAAAGTGAGTGTGAGAATAGATATATTTCTTTTTATTATAGCTTTCAGAGCTGTGATAATATAAGCTGTATTTCTTTCTACTTTCTTTACTACTGATAAATGAGATATAGTCTATTCAAGCACTAATTAATTAGAAGAACTTCTATTAGCTATACTATTCTGATATTTAGAATTAGTCACTGATACTGCTTTAAATCTTCTACTTATTAGAATTGAAGTATAAGTAGAAATATAATAATTTAATACTAATAACAGTATGAGATATTAGCAGATACTCTATTCAAGCTATTTCTATAATTCTTGTTTAATTATCTATTATTTATTAAAGAGTATTTTTATTAATATTACTATACTGAGAATTACTCAGAAGCAGATTACTATTCTGCAAAAATAAGTATAAGATATAATTATTATAAATTATATACTGTATTATTCAATATTATCTATATTTATTTCTTTATTTTAAAGTGTTTCTACAAACTTCATTATCAGACTATCTTATAATTTATCTATAAATACTCTATAAATATTATATTATTAAGATAATAATCTTTCAGAGAAGACAGTTATAACAAGGTCTAGTCAGAGCTAGCACTAGTATAGAGCTAGTTTTCTCTTTAAACTAGTATAATGAAGAGATTAAACATTGAATCTCATTCTGCATATTCACAGATTTCTATCTTCTATTCTATTTTAGATAGTGATGAATTCTATTGAATATATGAAAGCTACATATTCAATTAGAATATAAATAGCTATTTAATCTCTATTAAACTCTATATATGAGAGATCAACAGATTATTCTGATATAATTTAATATATACATTGAATCTTAATTTTCCATTGTATTCTCTACAAATTAGCTACAAATCTACTGTATTTTTAATAGAGTACTAGACTCTCTATAGTAGAAGATCTCATTAGTAAGAATCTTCTGTTACAGAAATAAATAGATTGATCTGTACAAAGTTCTGATTTAAACTCTATAGAAAATCTATAAGCTCTTATAAAGTATTATATTTTAAAGATAAAATATAGAATACACTCTGAATCTGAGATGAGAAAGAAATTATAGAAGATATAGAATTTAATTATATAGAAGAAGATATAGAAGTTAATAAAATCAATTTCTCACAGATTGAGAGCTGTTATCAAGACTAAAGAGAGTTTAACTAAATATTAGAAATATAAAGTGTATATAGATATTTCTTATTGATTTAGCTATATAAAAATATATATATAAGACATATTGAGTACTTGATTGATATTTTATTGAAGATTGAAGAAGAAGGGTTGAGATATAATTTCTCAGTGCTGAGCCACTAGTATGCTCATTTATTATGCATCACTGTACATTACAGTAACAGCTATCCCCGAAATTACTCCAGGTGTCAACTCTTGGTATTATGATGTGATTACTACTTGATAATTATTACCCCACAATACACCATCAGTCTGGCTGGGGGGGATAGTTGCGGCGGATTAAACATACATGAATTGTCATTACATGTCAATAATACAACCCATATTTAATTTATCTTCACTTTCAACTTCATCTCTTCATTTCTTCATCTTCTCTTCATCTTCTCTTCATCATCTTCAACATCTCTTCTATTCAGTCCTTCTTCTACTCAATTCACTTTCCTTTGCTTGTTCTTTGTTTTTACAGCTCAAGTTCAAGGTTTCAGCCATAAAAAACAGCTCTGGAACTTACTTACTATTAGTTTACCTAGCTAGCACCCGCAACCCGCACCCGCACCCCCCCGGACCTCCTGCAAGCTATCTCTTGATTGACCCCGCTGTCTGCTGTCTGCTGTCTGCTGTCTGGCTTGCCACCTCATTCCTTGGTCAAAAATATCCATTCCTATTGTCCTCTTTTCCTTGTGATATTCCAAAGTGCTTTTTGGGGGTTGTTTTTCCTCTTGTCCTTTTGTTTAGTGGCGAGATAGTTAACTACACCAGTCATCAGTCAGTCATGTAATTGTCACTCTAACAACAACTTCTTAAGCTCCTGAATTGGTTTCACTCTATTTATCACATTGCTGTTGAGAAGAACAAACTACCCGCTCCTGTCCCTCTCCAAAAAAAAAAAAAGAGGGAAGAAAAAAAAGAGAGTTGATTCAACCATTCGAGCGCTTTGTTTTCTCTGGGGCTGTCCTGTCCGTCTATAGCCAGCCCATTTAGCTACATTATCTCCATTGGCCGCCCATTCATTTGTCCCTCCTGTCATGTCCGAAAACCCCTCGAATTCTACCTCTTCCACCTCTTCCGCCTCTTCCGCTCGTCCTCGGGGTCGTCGTGCCTCCATTGCTTCTGGCACATCCTTCTCGGAGCTTTTCGCAAGACCCAGCAACGCCGCCCCTCCACAACCACCTCCAGCCGCTTCTGTAAATATCCCCGGTTCAATCATGTCGTCTGCAAATGCTCAAGCGCAGCAACGCCGCATGTCGATTACCACCCTGGGCCTCTCGGGCTCTCCCACTCAACAATCATCTCCCTTTGGTAGTGCCCCGGGCATGCGTCGTGAAAGTATCTCAAGCTCCGTCATGTCCGGTTCGCCTACCCGTGAAGACTCTGTGCTAGAGGAGAATGGAAATGACACCCCAATCACTTCCCCCACCACCCCATTTGCCCGTCGTGTCTCGTTTGGAGCTCAGGCATTCCGGGATCGCGTTGGAAGTGCAAGTGCAAATGGTAGATACCCTTCTGGAAATTCTGCGGTGGCAGGACAGCGAGCTCCGTCCACTGCCAGCAGCACATCCTCTACGGGCAGTGCTGGTGTTTCGGTTGCTGCAAGTACGCATAAAACCAATCCCCAGAACAATAGATCTAACCCCTCTTCTTGGCGCCCTATAGGCGAAGGCTTTAATTGGCCGGAAGCCCTTCGGACGCGCGCGGAGCGCGCTCCTTCGTTCGGAAGCTTCCCCCCGACCTCTCCCACTGCTGGTTCCCATGGCTCACCACCTAACTCTTCTACCTCACATTCCATGCACCACCAGCGAGCTGCTTCCATTGCAGCAATGGAACAACCCATTCAAGATATGCGTGATACCCACAAGCAGAACCAGCAACAGCAACAACCAAAGTCAAAGCCAAAACCCGACTACTTCCAGGAGAAGATACTAAGGGGTGACTTTATGGACTAAAGGTCTGCTTTGACTTTTTCTCTCTTTTTCATATAGTTATAAACCCTTCTCTACTTTTGTGCGTTTTTATAGCCATTTTATTCGTCAATATTTTGTTTGACCTACCGGACCGGGAAATAAAATAAGCATGAATCGAGACAAGAATCAAAGCAGAAGAAAAGAAAGAAAACTTCCGTCGGAAGATTATTGGCGCCGGTGTTGGGATTTCAACAAACCAGTTGCATCGACTGATTAATGTCCCACGCCCCATCATTTCCCCAATTATCTCGAAAAGTGATACAAATGGCACCTTCCGGACTGATTGAAACATCGAGCCTCCTTTACCACTATACGATTATAGGCATTCTCAACACCTTAGCATGTTGTGTTGCTAGTCAACGTTAACTTGGAGAGGCAATGAATCCTATCAGAAGCCCACGTTTGTCACTCACTCAACACCAGCCATCCCTGAAGGCAACTCCTTCGCCTTGTGTGGTTTTCTTCCTTCCTTTTGCATTATATCAGTCAAGTCCAAGGCGCTGGGCAATGGGGCCTGCCCGATTTTCTCTCCATTCTGACCTCGATACCGTGAACGGACATGCGGCAGGCTACCTCTCTCCGCTTTTGCTCTGACCTTTTTCTTTTTCTTTCTTTTTTTCCTAGTTCACTGGTGTCTATAGGAATGGTGTTTTTTCTTCTGGCGTTTGATGCCTTCCTCCCAACTCTTTTTTATTTTGTTCTTGTGATTGACCTATCTAACAAAGGCAAGACTGAACTACATTTTTTATCGGGAGCTGATTTCATGACGGCGTCGTGGCCAGTTTCTATTGTATTTCTTTTCTTCTAACTGTATTTCAGTTTAAATATATTTAAATGAGACTGTCGATTTCTTTTTTGTTCTATATATATATACTTTTGAAAATGAAATCAAATAAATACGAATGTGGATATAATACTTTGTCAAAATGACTTCAACACACTTGGCAACTGGAGATTTGGGCGCAAGTCAGCAAAGCCATTCAATTCGACCGCACCGAATATGGGACAGATTGGGTCAAGCCTTAAATGAAAGAACTACAAGGGAGCCAACATTTACTAAGGTGAGGATTTCGGTCGTAAGAATCATAAAAGAAGTGTGATAATAGCAAAGGGTATATGATATTATAAGAATCCGCTTGAAGAAAACGTGCACAGATTAAGTCTAATTAATTAGCTCAAGAACGGGCAAATAATAATGAACGCAAAACGAAGAAATAACATGTGCCACCTTGGGACGTCCATTCAGTTTGAGCAGCCAATGAAATTAGATTTAGCCTTTTGCTAACGAAAGAAATAGGCGAAGGGGAGACATATGTTGATTGTTGGAATTGCCAGCTAAATTTCATAGATTACCCGAAGACAACAATTGTTTTAATTAATAGGGGATATTGTTAGTCAGCAACTGGAACTGATCATATCCCTTCGTCGACATGCTCATATAACTCTTCTTCACTAGTTCCCGCATGTGCTCAGCAGCATCGCGCTCAGTCTTTTCTAGCACGAATCTGTCGCGGAAATTCTTCAGTGTGTCAGGCTTAAAGCACGGTAGGCCGCTGTCAAGCATCAGCGTGACGATATGCGATAGCTTGGTTGCGTATGGCCTAGAGGCAAGGAAGGCCTTGATGACAAGCGACTCGAACCAGCGGTATGATTGCGAATTTGTCGGGTTGTGGCCACTGAGAGATATCCCACCGCCGCCGCCACCAGTTGATGAGGAACCGCCTGAGCCGGAATGGGGGCTCTGCCCACCCATTACGGCCACCATTTCAGACGTGAGTTTGAAAGGCGCGCGCTCGAATCGGACGCCACCTGGCGCGATGTCGAAACAGAAGCCAAAGTCGATGTGGATGATATGGCCGGCGTCGTCGATCATGATGTTTCCGTTATGGCGGTCTTTGAATTGGAGAAGGTAGGATATGACAGAGTAGGCAGCCATGCTTTTGACGAAGTTGCTTCTTGCCACTTGGAAACGGATAGATTGCTCACCGCCATATGTGGCGATGAAGTAATCGTACAGGCCATTGACAGCTTCACGACCAAGCATATCTCGTGAGATAGAGTTAGGGAGCACATCGATTACACCACACCCGGGTGCCGTGGCGGTGACGCGATAAGGGTATACAAAAACATCCAAGCCAACGCCCGTAAAAATGCTCCGGAAAGCCGCTATCATTTGCAGCGCCAGTACGTCCTGGCGACAATCGTCACCGACCTTAAAGATAGCTGACTGCCAGACCTCGTACGTTAATTCTGATTCTTGGGTATCAGCAGCCTGCAACGCCGAGTCATCAACACTTGTTTGGCGCTGTGTGTCACCTACGATAGCCTTTGGCATCGTAGCCCCGTTTCCATTGCCATTTTCCTCGATCTTTTTGGTCTTTTTAATCCGGAACGTGGCCATGTAGGGAGCCTTTGCGTGGCTTTGCAAAGGTTTTCCGGACTTCCGATCAATCCCGATTACTTCCCCGTCCGGATTGCTCGGAAGGTACACTCCAACTTCTAATTTGATCTGGCGCAATTCCTCTTCGATTTTTTGTTTCTTCTCCTGCTTGCTCCTTTTTATGTAAGGCCGTAACTTTCCAGAGATGCCCGTGATTTCGTTGAAGAAAGAGAATTCTCTCTCGTAGAAATCCCGATCTTCCTCAGAGAAGTGGCAGATCAGCTTGTCAAGGAGCTGGTCTAGGAGAGGCTTGATAGGATCAGGCTGTGGAAAGTTGAGAAAGTTAGCCCAAAATTTCCTTTTAGTTTCAAGAAACAGTGGGGAAATTAAAAATAGGAAGGGTGTTCATACAATCTGGGAATCCTCATCCTTGTACGCGTTAGCTTTCATGTTCCAGATAACTTGATGGGCAAAAAGCTGCGATAGCTGCGCGGTCTCGAAGATGTAACGCTCAACATAGCCTAAAGCATCATATCGCAGGGCCTGAACAAGTTGCGGGATATAGAAAAAGCTCACGTCCACAGAATGGCTTTCTAGGGACCTCATGGCATATTGCAGGATAAAGGGATGGTTTCCATAAGCTGGTAAGAAGTATGTTGCCGCTGTAATAGGGTTTACAGGAGCCCAGAAAAGAAGATATTTGAGTTGAAACGACACATCAGGAGGCAGTTCGGAGCCAAGAAGTATATCCAGGCTTTCGGGATCACCGATAGCCTTCTCGGGGAAGTTGAGCAATAGCCAGCGCACGTCGCTTCTGAGCTTTGGTGAGGGGAACCGGCTTGCAAGTTGCAAGGCTAATCCATGGTTTTCAGCCCATGCCAACCGCATCAGGGAAGAAATAACCTGCAAATCGGGATTAGATTGTACTTGATTTTGGGAACGTGAAGGGCCATGGGCAGCGCGAACAAACCTCGGGATCGACCTTATTCCCTGAGCTTGAAATATAATGCCGTCTCTCATGCTCCAGTGGGAAAAGCCATACTCGTAGTCGGAATCGCTCGTTTTCAACTAGTAGTCGGACCAATTCTTGCTTGGCTTGGAGTGACTTTCTCGCGCCGGATGCCCCTGTGGCAATACGCGCCGTGCTTTCTAGAAGCGACTCAATGTCCTGAAGAACCTTATCTTCGGCCTTCATCTGCAGCCGGTTACCTCCTAGAGACCATCTTGAAAAAGAAGAACGGTAAGTGATACATCCTAACGCCAAGTTTCCCTCATGAATGGATAGGTACGGACCTAGGTGGATGGCTGAACCAGCTCAAAGCAGCAGAGAGGGTTTGATCCTTCAATTTCCATAAAGCAATCTTGGTTTGAGATGTGCAGTATCGGAGAACCTTCAAGCCAAACAAAACGATGTGAAAATGAATTTCCCGCGCAAGTGGGTGGCCGGTTGTATTTTGTAGTCCAACCAAAGTTGCTCCTACTAGACGGCTAAATATGCGCTGGGTGTGGACACTGCCGAGTCTGGTGGCATTGAAATGGCTTTCGAAGAACTGCAGGATACGGAAGTGTGGCGAAACGATATTCTGCGCTTTCTGCTGCCGTTTAAGGATTATGGCCTTATCGGATGGAGAATACTCCGTTTTGGTCATAAATGGGTCAACGAATCTAAAACGAATGGAATAGTTAGAGCAAAAGTGAATGAAGCAGGGATATTGATTGTCACGCACTTGAAATTAGTATTAAAAATCCCCAGTTTCCTGTGGATTGTCCGCTCCCACGCTTGTGCAACCTCCGTCAGGATTCTTGGTTCTGTATGCGGGTTCTCATGGATCACGCCCAGCCATAGTGAAATACCCATTTTGATCGACTCCCTTGTAAACATCTGGAATGGGATATTAACGAGGTGTGAGATGATCGAGGTTTGCACTTCACTAGAGCTACAGATCAACGCAGCAGCTCTGCGAAGAAGATTACGGCATGTTTCTAACGGGATAGTTTGACCCTCGGAAATTCGGGATTCTAACTCGACGAGCATTGACTGGGTATTATGAATGGTATTCAGGTCGGTTAAAGAAGTCGAATCGGCTTTGGAACCTTGGTCAATGGGAAGTGGCCATCCCTGGCGATGTGGACGCGGTGCCTCGGAATAGCGATACTCTTGGCGGGTTGTATATTGAGCGATAAAATCGGACGCCACGTTTACGATCGAGTTGTTATTACACTCGATGGAGCCTAAGGAGAACTTCGTTAGTACATGGTGCCGTGGAGAATATGAAATCAACGCTTTTAATTTACCCAATCTTTGGTCACTGGATGGAATAGCAGAGCCCATTTCCATGGCGAATGAACGACCCATAGATATATGGCCGTAGGCACCGTCGTCCTCGTAATTTGAAAGGTAGGTCTGAAGCAATCCCTTAACATCCAAAGGCGCAATATTCATAACTGTCGATACCCATGTTCGTGCCAATTTATAAATCGTAGTAAACGTAAGCCTCCGAAAGTCGTAGTTATCTGATAACTCGACCTTAACGACGCCCCTCGCCGAAGTGAAAGTAGACTTCCACTCGAACTCGTCCAGTTCCTCGTCCAAGCACGATGACCACATGATAGTCAACAAATCCAAAAGAACAAAAAGGGATCTCTTTTGGCAAAGTGAAGAGGGGCACTGGTTGATTATTTTGCTCGCATTGGCTGCAGCGACTTGTTGTATTTTCTCGATTCTATGGCAGCAGGCCATAAAGATGTCTGCTAGCTGACCAGAAATATGCGGGGCTGAGAATTTGGTTGAGGACCCAGACAGAGACTTTTCAAGGTAGATTGACACAACTTTGTCTGAAATAGCGTTCATGCAACTACCCACATCGGTACTGTTAAGAGCAGGGTCGAGGAAATAGGTCAGGATTTTGGTACAGTCGCCAGATGCCGCACGAAGGCTCTCGATCAGCAAAGTCGCGTTCAAAAAGATTGTCTTGGGATAGCTCAATCGTCTGATATCATATTCTAGATGTGGAAGCTCAGCGGCGAGGTTCTTTCGCTGATCCGCAGTGTGGTTCTGGGTTGCTCCACGCCTCAGCACAGTGTTCAACTCTATATCACTCTCCAGCAACTCAGCGCGATTTTCCGCAACTAGCGGTGGGGAGTGAATTGCAAGAATGCGGAGTTCCTGGTAATATTGCTGAGCAATTTCCGAACGCAGTGAGATGCCGTGGATGGCAATATTAAACCATGCATCACGAAGTAGGGAGGGTATATCATGTTCGCTCGCACCGACAAGAACGACCCAATTGGATTGGCTTTTTGAAAATAGTATAGCAAGAGGTTTGACCAAAGGGATGATTTCTTCTGCAGATAACTCCACATCTTTCTGGCGGTCCTTCTCTCTGTCAGTCGCATCACCTTTATTGACGATACTTTCAAGGAGATAGATTAGATACACCCGATAGTGGAACGAATGCCGATTCATATTCTCCGCTAGATGATTTCTCGCCTTATGGACCTACATCATGAAGTCAGTTTGTTTGAACCGGGTTGATTTCAATGGACGGAGACGGATGACGTACCGCATCAAGAATGAGGGCATTGTTTTGGAAAAGGGCTTCACTGTAAATGCGGGAATAAAACTTAAGAAGAACTTGAAATTCTGCCTCATCACTATGGAGGGCTAGCGCAGCGGTTTCCTCGATGATACAGGCATTGACCACAGCGTTGATTTTCCCGATCTTTTGTAACAGCATCGACTGGGCCAATGCTACAATCTTACTATCGTTGCAGCTTGTAGATATTGTAATTATCGCATGCACCACGTTTCGGTAGGTAATTGCCGTTTCGGCATCCTCGTGGAAGGTGAGAGATATGACACTGCCGTTCGAGGTTTGAGGGTACGGCGGTACCAAGCCTCGAGAATGCGACACCATGCCATCAGCCATAGGTTGGTGTGATTTGTCTGCGGTTGGACCAGAGCTCAGAACGTTCCCCAAGGTATACAGCGTGCCAATGATGGTGTCCTGTGAGAGAAGACGAAGAGTGTCAGCCAGGCAACGGGAGGCAGCTGCTACATTGTCCCCGCTTTGCCCGCTATGTACGATGAATTTCAGAAAACAGCGGGTTGTATTTAAAGCCATAGTAGAAAATAACTTTGCTAAGATCGCCAGGGATTTGAGGACCACTACTGCGAGCTCCTGATCGGCCATCTGGTCGGGATTGAGCAGCGTATCTTCCAGCCATGAAAAAAGAAGCTCAGGATCAGCCGAGTCCTCATCAAAAATGACGCAATTGAGGAAGCTGACTAGGGCAAATGATTTCACGGAGAATGCCAGCCGTTGCTGCCATGCTGAGCCAAGCTGTAGATAATCAGATCCATCCTCAAGTTGTTGGATCTGTTCAGCGATTATTTCCGCCAGGGGGTTGACGAGTACGTGTTGGCCATCTTGATCCTGTCTCGTTATCTCGACGCTGTTGATATATTGATCTAGGAGGGCGGTTTCAGAAATAGTTTGACCATCAGCACCGGCAGGCGATGTAGAAGCCTTGATAAACCGCATAAATCCTTGTTGTAAAAGCATAGCGCCAAGTGGGCGCCCTCCAGACGCATAGCGTCGAGCATATCGTCGCCAATCAAGCAGGATGCGATCGGACGACTCAGAGCTACGGAGCATTGACGAGACGGTCTCAACCGTTATCAAAAACTGCTCGGAAAGGATCAGCCGCAGCTGATTGGCGATTTCGAGTCGTTCCGCTGGGGTCCAAAAGCTAGCATAGACAGATGCAGCTTCCAAGAATCCCACAAGGGACACCGTAATCGATGCCACATCCACAACAGCCTGGAAATCTCCCAGTTCTCTCTCGCCATTCGCGCGGTTCCGCAGAGGGGGTAGGGATTTCGTGGCATGGAGGCAATTGTCGAGATAGGAGGTGAGGCTCTGGAGGACTTCGTCCTGGTGACGGGGAAATCGAGAGCCAAGCGATAATAGGGAGAGAGTGAGGTTGTATGTCAAGGCTTCCCATGGAGACGGTTTAATGCTATGGAGGAATGGGGATGCGTGAAGTAAGAGGAGGTGGGAATCGGGGAGATATCCGGCCAGCTGGGAGACCAATTTCGCTGCATGTTTTGGGGGTGACGACATGGAGGCTGCTCTACAAAGCGCCAAAAGGGCATCCAATTCCCGAATGGTCTTATTTTCAGGTTAGATAGACTCTTCCGTATATATATATACAATCAAAAGGAGGGTGGGATACAGCTATCATACCAGCGGCGAAGAGGGAGTAGGGCGACCCTTGGAAACACCATCGAGATATCCGCCTGAGAGCAACTTTGGGCGATGACAGGCCCTTCCTAGGCGATCGACGTCTGATATGATGCCACCATCGTTTTCCGAGCAGCTCGTGGCCAATTCCGCAAGCTTGTCGAAGGCAGCGCGTCTCAGATAGGAGGGCGGAGATAGAGACCTACATAAGTGGCCAATGTAAGCAAGCAATTTGAATTTAAACGAATTGGACAGGGAGTACATACATGTTCAAAGGGCTACCTGCTGAAGAGCCCGCAGGAGACTAGCAATAGAGCGGAGGGAGCATTGAATTGCGGTTGCGGACAAAAGAAGAGATAGGTTGGTTGGATATCTATCATCATAAATAAATAAGCGGAAGAATTGGGGCGGCTGAGCTGTCTCCGTGTACTACTTACTGTACTCCGTACCTTTAGTTAAATATAATGAATACATTACAGGTACAAGAGTGCACACAACACAACATATGTGGCAAGCGGTACTCAGCATGTACCTCAAAGTTACATGCCATTTGACGGTGTTTTTCACATCTGTGGAATCGGCTATTTAAATTATTTAAGACTATACTGATTTCTATATTTGCACTTTGTCTATGTATAGGTTTATCTATATATTTATATTGATATATCTGCAGATTTTATGTATTTATGCCAGGCACAAGATGTTGTAAATAAACATCTTATTATAGGTAACTTACGGACTCTTTCAAGGGGGAATATCAGGAACAAAAACAAAACCAAAACCAAAAACAAAAACAAATAAAAATAAAAATGAAAATATAAGAAACAAAAGAAAACTGTTCTAAATCAGCCATAGTGTCAAATATTCTCCCTGACTGGACTGCCCAAGGCTGATTCAAGTTTCTAAGTATAATAGCCAGACCTTTCGCTGGGGAAGCCTAACCGCGAACGAACTATTTCCACCACTTCCAGCCTCCGACACCTCCACCAACAGTCTGAACTCGGTGGATTCTGGTGAACCGGAATCCCCCCCAATCAGTGTTAATTTCTACGAAGATTCATTCATACCATTCTATTGTCATCTAGTTATTTCTTTTGCTGCATAAATTTGCCCTTTTTATACTACTTTTGTTCTGCGTCGCGCGTTCCCTTCGGCATTTAATTCCCCCCAAAAACGAATTATGGCCCCAAAGAAGGAGAAAAGCCATTTGAAACGAGGGCGGGTGAGATATACATGCGGCATCGATCTTCAACCTTCCTTGCGAACTTGTTTAAACTAATCTCTGCGTTGTTGCATTTAATTTTTAGCCCAGCGCGGGAAACCAAGCTCCTCAAGATGCTAAAAAACCCCGACGTTCTGAGCGGATATCGTCTCAATCCCAATCAACTCACGCAAACAGGGTGTATCTGCCCTCCCCGCTCACCCATCAAGAGTCCACGGCTACCGAGCTACAGAAAGAAACAACGGTAACCCCGTCAGAAGGTCGCCCCAGCCAATTCCGCCATCACACGCCAGCCGCCGAGCTGCCCTTCTCATCCCCCCCAGGAGATACTCAAGCTCTCTCCCAGTTTGTTTACCCCCCTAGAGCACTTGCGGATGAAGTGGACGACGAGGCTGCTGAAGGGGTCTGGGGCTATCTCATTCCTCTCGATGACAAGTTCGGCGACCCATTGGTGTTGAAAAAAAGAGACACCTGTTCCTCGCCAGCCGTGGGGACCGCAAATCGCAGAAATGGAACTTCGAGACCAAAACGAGGCAAAACCGTATTGGAAACACCTACTTCCCAAGATCATACGGGCGGATATCTCATCGGGCGCCATACAGAATGCGGTATGCTCTGGCTAATGGGGTCGCCTCCACCTCAAGAATAATCGTAATACGTCAATACCATGCTGACCGCTTTTTATTTGTTTGTAGATTTTGTCCTTGATATACCCACCATATCCAATCGGCATTGTTTAATATATAACGAAAACAAACGTGGTGATTCTGTTGCCATTCTGGAAGACCTGTCCAGCAATGGGTCATTTATAAACGAGGCAATCGTGGGGCGCAATAAGCGCCGCGAACTAGAAGATGGAGACGAAATAACTGTGCTGGATGAAGCGCGTTTCGTCTTCCGCTATCCCAAAACAAGAGACACTAACAAATTCCGACAGCAATATCGCATCCTGCAGCAGCTTGGGAAGGGCCATTTTGCCTCTGTGTATCTTTGTGTTGAAAGGTCAACCGGTGACAAATATGCAGTGAAGCGATTCGAGAGACGGCCAGGAGATTCGCAACGAGCTGACAACGATGGTTTAAAGCAAGAAATTGCGGTACTGATGAGCGTTAATCACCCCAACGTGCTCTGTCTGAAGGACACCTTCGATGAGAGTGATGGTGTCTACTTAGTCCTCGAACTTGCCCCCGAGGGCGAGCTGTTTAATTGGATTGTTGCGAATCAAAAGCTTACGGAGAAGGAAGCTCGAAAGGTTTTCGTTCAACTGTTTAAGGGACTCAAGTATCTTGTATGATTGATTGATTCCTACCCCCTAATATATATACACATCCTTGTCATAGAAAATCCCTGATTTTCTTGTCTAGCACGAACGGAACATCGTCCACCGGGACATTAAGCCGGAGAATATCCTATTGGTGGATGACCGCCTTACCGTGAAGCTGGCTGATTTTGGCCTTGCCAAAATAATAGGAGAAGATTCCTTCACGACGACTTTGTAGGTTTTACTCCAGTTGTTAGAGGGAGACTATTATAATAAATAAACCAGAAACCTGAATGCTAACGATAATCCCGGGCAGATGTGGCACACCCAGCTGTGAGTTTTGAATTACTATGCCGTGACTTAAGTTTGACGCGTTTAAATATCTGCTAACCCTAAACAGACGTTGCTCCTGAAATTCTCGAAGAAAACCCACGACATCGCAAATACAGCCGGGCAGTGGACGTCTGGTCCCTCGGCGTGGTCCTCTACATTTGCCTCTGCGGTTTCCCGCCATTCTCCGACGAACTCCACACGCGCGAAAACCCCTACACGCTAGCTGAACAAATCAAGCTGGGCCGCTTCGACTATCCATCTCCCTACTGGGACTCCGTCGGGGACCCGGCACTCGATCTGATCGACCGAATGCTCACCGTCGACTTCGACAAGCGCATCACTATCGACGAGTGCCTAGAGCATCCTTGGTTGACTGGCCGGGGCAAGCACCCGGGCATCAACGACAGCACCGACGGCCTAACAGGCGCAATGGGCCAGCTTGATTTCTCAAAGCGTAAAATGGCGCGTGAACGTACGCTGATAAGCAGCATCAACGACCTGCCATCTAGCCAGGTCATTGGCGATTCAGCAACTGGTGGGCATGGGCATGGACAGGTGAGAGTATTCGACAGGAACGAAGCTAGTAGACGGATGCACAATCATGCGCCGAGGGGTGGTGGCGGTCGAGTGCGGCAGGAGCCTGCACCAGCGGCGAATCGGGATCCGGCTAATTTCATGAATTTGGGTGGTCGTGGGGATCCGACATTGTACAGCAATGATCAGGACGAGAGGTACACGCGGGGGAGACGGAGATGAAGGTGACAATTTCTCTTTCTTTTTTGTCTTGTCTGATATGAGGGGGGTATGTGGTTTTTCTTATTTTATCTACGGCAGCTATCTACGGATATATTCCGGGTTTTGTCTCTTTTTTTTTGTCTTATTTTTTTATGTTTTATTTTTATTTTTTTTGGTTTGGAGAAGAAAGGATATAATTTTACCTGTCTATATACCGATATGTTTGGTTAGTTCTATTGAGTGTTAGCTGGTATATATATTATTATTTTGGTCATGAGAGCGATATCCTTCCAAATATACCCATACATGTAAGATATATATATATATATATTTAGAATATTCTTAAATGTTACTAACTTATAGTACTTTACCGGGTTTCTCCTGATCAGCCCATTTTATTTTAATCACCGGTGATACGCGGTGCCTGGTATGATTGTTGTATTGAAATGTTGTTGGTACTTCTATTCACAGCACAATATAAGGTATCTCAGAGGTACAGAAACACGTAAATACCAAGTATCCGCCGTTGCTTCCAAGCTTCTTCCAGCTCCAAGGTTCCAAGTCTAAATTGCTGACTCATCCACCTGGATCCCCATCGACAATTTTTATCTTTTTTATCCTTATCTCATTTTGAACTTCAACTTTCGTTGCCCCTGAACTGAACAACTCTCAAAAAGTGCTGTCTAATTCCACACAATCCTTTCTGCAGTCGACTCCTCCATCCCGTCAAAATCATCATGGGGCTCCTTGCAGATGTTCTGGCCCGCATCTGTGCCCATTGCTCTACCTTGTCTGTCTGGGTCCTTGCGCTCTCCGGTTTCACTACTTTTATCGCCCTCTCCGTGGTTATAAACGTCCTGCGCCAACTTCTCTTCAAAAATCCCAATGAACCCCCCGTTGTATTCCATTGGTTCCCTATCATTGGAAGCACTATCGCCTATGGAATTGATCCGTATAAGTTCTTTCTGAGCTGCAAGGAAAAGGTACGCATCTTCCCCCTCGGGATCCCAGATAAAAACATTGTCTTGGAATTTGAACTCTCTCTCTCTAACGTTTTGCTTCAATTCTTTACTATCTTTCTTATATAGTATGGCGATATATTCACTTTTGTCCTTCTTGGTAAAAAGACTACCGTGTTTCTTGGAACAAAAGGAAACGATTTTATCCTGAACGGCAAGCTCAAGGACGTTTGCGCCGAGGAGGTCTACTCGCCACTCACCACCCCCGTCTTTGGTAGACATGTCGTCTACGATTGCCCAAATGCAAAGCTGATGGAACAAAAGAAGGTATTTGTTATTTGAAAACTATTACCAGTTTATGAACACCTTGCTGATTATTTATTAAATTAGTTTGTCAAATACGGACTCACCTCGGATTCATTGCGGTCATATGTTACTTTAATCACAGACGAATTTAACCAATATATGGAGACATCATCTGCGTTCCAGGGCGACAAGGGAGTTCTTGATGTCTGCAAGAGCGTGGCTGAGGTTACTATCTACACTGCCTCCCGGTCGTTGCAGGGGAAAGAAGTGAGAAGCAAATTCGACTCCAGCTTCGCGCAGCTCTATCACGATTTGGATATGGGGTTTACCGCTATCAACTTCATGCTCCCCTGGGCGCCACTACCCCATAACCGTAAGCGTGATGCTGCCCAGCAAAAAATGGCGAAAGTCTACACAGACATCATCCGCAAGCGACGAGAAGGCGGTAGCAAGAAGGACTCAGAAGATATGGTCTGGAACTTGATGTCCTGTGTCTACAAGGATGGAACACCGCTTCCAGACATCGAGATTGCCCATATGATGATCGCTTTGTTAATGGCAGGCCAGCACTCATCTGCCTCCACCCTGTCATGGATCGTACTCCGACTCGCGTCTTGCCCAAAGGTTATTGAGGAACTTTATGAGGAACAGAAACAGGTTCTTGGAGAGGACCTCCCACCTGTAACCTACGAAACGCTTCAGAAACTCACCCTCAACTCACATGTCATCAGAGAGACCCTCCGCATTCACGCTCCAATTCACTCCATCCTCCGCGCCGTCAAGTCTCCAATGCCCGTTGAAGGAACACGTTATACTGTTCCAACCACTCACAATCTGCTCGCGGCACCCGGCGTAACATCACGATTACCTGAACACTTCCCCAATCCCATGACCTGGGACCCGCATCGCTGGGAAACCGCCGCAATGGAAAAGGAGGAAGATCAAAACGACGAGAAGCTGGACTATGGCTACGGCCTGATCAGCAAGGGTGCCAACAGCCCCTACCTACCATTTGGTTCCGGACGACATCGATGCATCGGTGAACAATTCGCATATGTACAGCTGGGAACACTTGTCGTGGCTATCGTGAGACATCTTAAATTGAAGAAACTCGATGGCGAGACCGGTGTACCAGATACAGATTATTCGGTAAGACCTCCGCGATATCTATCTCTAGAGACATGTCCCACTTATTTGATTTTGAATATAGCCTTGCTAACACACCCGTCTAGTCACTTTTCTCGAAGCCTCTAGGAAAGCCGCTTGTCGCATGGGAGAAGAGAAATCCAACTAAAAAATAAATTCATCCCATTCACATCTCCTGCGGCCCGCATTTGGTTTATTTCCTGCGCGCATAGGCTCTTTGCGTTCAAGTTTTATTGTCCTTCTTCGTTTCCTTCTTTTCCCCCCTCTTTCTTGTTAGTCGATTATATTACATTATTATTTCCTCATTGTGAAAGTCAGAAGAGCCCTCAAAGGTAGTGTGCTTCTTAGTCTGTATGTTTATATCTGTGTACTTAATATTATTAATTGGAGTGGCGGAAAGATTTATTATATTATATTTGTTCTTCTTTTTTTCTTTCCCTTTCGTTTTTAACATTCAGTTTTCTTGTATCATGGTTTCGCTCTCCTTCGTTCACATTGCATCTCCTCAAGGAGCTTTCCTAGTTATATAAAGAAAAGACACCTGTAGATAAATGCCAACCATAAATACAAAATCTAACAGAACTCTCTAAAATAACACAAATCAAAAGAACAAAACAGCCTAATATACATATCCGCTCCAAACAAACAATCCAAATGAGACAGATATAAGAAAAATAAATACTGGAGAATCCCTCTCACCCGTTACGCAGCGGCCTTCCTCTCCTCACTCCTCTTCTTCGCTCTAACCTCCGCTTGCCTTCTCTCACCCCCATCAACCTTCTGTCCCTGCTTATCCTCCCACATACCCTCCTGCACCCGTATGATTCCCGCCATTCCATTAGTCCCCTTAATCAACTTAATATATGGCGCTTTCAGCACGTGGCCACGCGCCAACGAGACTTTAGTATATTTCTTGAGCGGCTGTGGTATTTCCTTCGGTTGCGTCTCGCCGGGTGGCAGGTTCACAACCGCCCATTTCATGCCCGGGGATAGGGTTGCGGTGCCCGTTACTGTGAAGGGGGGGATGTCACCCTCACCCTTACCCTTACCGCCATCTGTTGTTGTAGATGGTTCATACTGTCCCTTCATCTTCGCCAGCACCGTATCCCTCGGTACCTCGACAACCCTCAACTGACCCACACCATCAACTACATGCTCTAAATCGCCACCAACCCCATACTCGCCGCGTTGGAACCTCTGGCGCCAGCGGAGCAGATAGCGGCGATGGCGGGCCGGTTCAATACCTCGTTCCTTCAACTCGGCGGAGGAGAGGGTGAAGAGCTCGTCCCAGGAAGCGAATTTGGGGGCGAAGCGGGACATGTTGCGGCCGATTAGGGAGAGGAAGGTTTGCGTGTCTGGGACGAAGGGGGTGGGTGGGGGAACGCGGAGATGTATGGTTTTATGGAGGTGGCGGAGGAATTGGTGGAAGGGGGAAGAGAAATGCGAGCGGGAGGAGGAGAAGGAGGTTAGGAGGCGGGGAGAGAAGGGATTGAGGGGGATGGTTCGGGCTGCCATGGTGAATTGGTTGGTTTGTTGGCTGATTGAAATGATTTGATGGGAGGTGGTAGCGGTTATCAAGGACGTCCGCGGGAGCTCTCAATTGGGGGTGTTTTCCGTCATTTATGGGAGGTAGGATATGACAAAGAGCATTGAATGCCGTGGGGATGATTTTCTTCGCGAAATAGCTGTAGACGAGCGGATGATACCCGGCGATATTTAGAATATATATATAGATCGATATATTCAATATAGTCAATATTATTCTGCTTCTGAAGGTCAAAAATTTGAGAATCACGGGGGCAGCTGGAACAACAATGATCCGGGAGGAGTTTATTATGTCATCTCGATATTATAGTTAGTTAACTAATTATTCTACTGCTTCTACAACTACAACTACAACTACAACTGAATAACAATCACAATGAATAACTGAATAATGAAATGGACAATGACTGGGTTACCTTTGCTCTGACTATATATAATATTTATATGTGATATATGGAGATGTGGAGTGAGAAATAGTGCTTTTTCCCTTTTCTTTGTTTGCTCGCTATCATTCCTCCCTGACACTCACCAACTCCACCCGCAATGGCGGTATCGCCTGGGGTTACACGCTCACCATCCGGGACCGATTCAGCTACAAGCGGGCTAGCTACTAATGCCAAAATACTTGCCATGCGCAACTCCGGGCGGGTGGAAAATCCCACCTCGCAATCAGCATCTGCGTCCGAGCGGGGGGGATATCTAGCCGTGATACCGGAGCCAGCTGAGCAATTAAATGCGGCTATCAGCCATAAGTACATTAAGGGTTTGTTTTTTCTTTCTTGTTTTTTTCCTGTTTTTTTTTGCTTCTTTTTCAATTATTTTATTCAATCCTCTTGGGCTTAGAATAAGGAGAGCTCGGGCTTACTTGTTTCTGGTGCAGATAAAAAGCTGGGAGAAGGAACATATGCCATCGTTTATCTCGGACACCTACGACATGATCCCACCTCACTTGTTGCCATCAAGAAAATAAAAGTCAACACAGAATACAAAGATGGGCTTTCCGTGGACGCTATTCGAGAGGTGAAATATCTCCAGGAGCTTTCGCATCCCAATATCATTGCGCTACACGACGTCTTTTCCTCCAAGGACCAGAATCTCAATCTCGTCCTCGAATTCCTTCCGTTAGGAGATCTCGAAATGCTCATCAAAGATAGAAATATACAGTATGGAGCAGCAGACGTTAAAGCGTGGATGGGGATGCTGTCTCGGGGTGTCTGGTTCTGCCACGAAAACTTTGTATTGCATCGTGACATCAAGCCCAACAATTTACTCATCGCGTCAGACGGTGAAGTGAAACTAGCCGACTTTGGTCTGGCACGGTCATTTGCGGATCCCTATTTGAACATGACCCATCAAGTTATCACCCGCTGGTACCGCCCGCTCGAGTTGCTGTACGGCGCGAGACAATACTCCGGCGCAGTGGACATCTGGTCGATGGGGATGGTCTTTGCCGAACTCCTCCTGCGCGTCCCCTTCGCCGCGGGAAACACGGACATGGACCAAATCTCCAAAATCATCGGCGCCTTCGGAACCCCGACAGAGGAAAACTGGCCAGGGGTGACTAAGCTTCCAAATTTTGTACCCGTTGAAGAAAACCAAATCACGCCCTTACAGGGTCGCGATTTCTTCATACGACAGTTCCCTACAGCAGGATCCTTAGGTGCTGACCTCCTCGCATCGATGTTGAAATTGGATCCGCGGAAACGAAGCACTGCGCGGCAAATCCTAGAGCATCCGTGGTGGGTGGCTGAGCCGCGGCCAACGAGAAATGAGGACCTGCCGCGAAAAGCCGGCGGTGCGAAGAAGATGGGCGACGACCTGGTAAGGCGGGGTGGGGAGGTTGATGATACTCGATTTAAGAATGCCGCAAGGCAATTGGATTTTGCCGCGATGAGGTAATAATTTTTACACAAGACTATTACTATGGTGTACTCAATCGCGGACGACTTTTACGATGTGACTCATAGTCCTGTTGCATGTGGTACGCGGTGACATCTCTATAAAGTGGCTCTGGTTTGAACTGTGTGCGGCATGGTTCACATTTTTTTGGGGGGACACATGCCAACGGGATCTGCATAAACTTGGTAGTGACCTCGGGGGTGTTGGTTAATGAAGTAATACCCCTTCGCTAGTGCTGAATGAAAGTCGTCAGAGAACAAAATATGGGTTCCCTAAAATTAAGAGGGATTTTGCACGCATGTTATGACGCGACATCCAAATTCAAGTTACACACATCAACCACCAAAAAAAGGCACCTAGACTCTGTTACAATTTATTCCCATAACCACCATCATTATTCACAGCAACATAGATTAGAGGCAGCATACCAGTGTGCTCCGTATCGAGAATTGAAATGGGGCGGTATTTGGGATTGCTCGGTTCGATAGGAAAGGAAAGGGAGATTTATATGGAGCCAGGGCTATTTCAGAACCTGTTCCGACGAAGAGGGGGCTCAGGGCTAGTTATAAATATGCAATGAAAGAGCAGGAAAACGCTCCTCTTTGGCGAGATGGCGAGATCTATCGGGCGAGCGGCGTCGGAGCTGAGACTACTAGAGGCCACCTGAGCAAAGCACTAACTACAACCAGCGTCGCGACTTTTGCTCAATTCCCACACCAATTTTCGTACGAGCCCGCCTTGGCTTTCCCGGGCAGGTATTCCGGTATTGTATTCCAATTTTTTTTCATAAATTCCAAAATTATTCTATTTATGAACTTCTATGAATAAGTTATGAAATAGAGTTAATTATATTCTCAAGCGGCGGAGTATCTTGGTGAAGGATCTCGTTCTTATACGGAGTCCTCAACTCTAAAATACTTCCATGTATTTATTTTATTATTCATGTATTCATTCATGTATATGTGTGTCGTGGCAAGTAACTAACTAACATGTGCGGAGTACTCCGTAGACTGTGGAAGAATATAGATATCTCGTCTTCACCTACTCCGTACAGGTAGAACAATGGTTTTAGACGGTTGAAGGGGTCAAATATTAAAATATTATTGTTGAAAAAAACGGTCTCTTCTTCATCACCGCTTATACATGTACGGATTACTATACATTTATTTGTTTATTTACTTTGTTTAATTTATTTATGTTTTGTTGGCGTTCCTTGAAATGTGGCTAAGTCAAAATCAAAAGTTTGACAGCAAGATTTTGAATATTGATTACCATTGGCCCGTCGTATTTCGGCTTCTATATAAATCGTCCAACATGAAAACCTCAGCCACATCTTCTCTTCTCCCCTTTTCTTTTCCTTCTCCTTTTTATTTTCTTCTAATCCTGAGTCCTGAATCTTTTATATGTCCTGCGTATGAGTCTTATACCTTCTCTTGTTTCTTCTGCTGTATTTTGGTGCAGGGTCGTCTCTTAATAGTCCCGGAATCAATTCCTCTCATCTGTATACTATACTCCGTACTTCGTACTCCGTACTCCGTACAACCAGCCGAGCCCCCCTCCCTAGCCACCATTTTTTATAGCGCAATCAAATCAAAACCCGTTGAAGTTCAAAGCTTCTCAAATCTCTCGCTGTTTGGGAGATCCACAGAACATGCCCCACAGACCTTCAACCTCCAACTCCAACTCAAACTCGAATTCGAACTCAACCCCTGAACAAAAGCAACCTCCCGGGGGCTTCGATAGTACTCCCATCCCCTACGCGCCTCCAGGCTTCACCCTCAAATTCACCTTTCATCGCGCCTCCAATCTCCCCATTGCTGATATCAGCACCTTGTCCGCTGACCCTTTTGTCCTCGCCCGCCTTACCGCCGCCCTTCCTCGTCGCAACAAACAGGATCCAGATCTCGTATTCCGCACCCCGACCATTTCCAGGAATGTCGACCCTGTTTGGGATTGTGAATGGATTGTCGCCAATGTCCCCGCTTCTGGTTTCGAGCTGATATGCCGCATTTACGACGAGGACCCTGTCAATAGCGACGACAAGCTTGGAAATGTCAAAATTTCGGTCCAGTCCGTCAGCGAATCTTGGCCTGGGATCACCGAGCAGCCCTATAAGGTACAGAAACGTACGGCTAGCAAAAGGGCCTACTTCTTCAGGTCCGTAGGCATGATCTGCTCCAGGGATAAACATATGAATGCCACTTTGTTCATCAGCGTTCAATGCCTTGGCAGGACTCCTGGCAATGAAGGCGCTAGAATGTATACCATCGGCCCTAATTTTTGGAGCAAACATTTTTCGCCCTTGATCGGGAGGCTTGCTGGTACAATGGATTCTGCCCCCGCCCAGGATGGGAAGAAGCCCGTCACCAGATATAAGTACGTATCTCTATCCATGTATATTATTATATATATGTATATATATATGTTATATCTTCGTTTCGTAAACAACTTATACCATAGCATTATTCTACAGTTTCCAGGCCATCCAGATGCAGCTGAAAGGCCCAGTGCCTGCCTCCCTTTACCATCGATATGTCGAATTCAAGCCCTTTGTCAAAGGCATGTTCACCTCGCACAGCATTCGTGGCCGCATTCTTAACCACGCTCTTCATCACCAGCATGTGAGGATCTATAATTTTGATAGGTCCACTGTCTATGGTGTATATCCCACTCCATCCCTCCAGTTCACTCAGCAGTTTCTCGAATTCGTCCACCACGACACTGGCGGGAGAATCTTCACCTACGTGATTACTCTGGACGGCCAATGGCGGTTTACTGAAACGGGCAAGGAATTCGGTATCAACATGTTAAGCAAACACACCATGCACAGCGACGTTTCGATTTACATTGCCTTTGCAGGTGAATTCTTTGTACGAGGTCGCTTGCATCATGCTCAGAAACGGCGGAGCAGATCTCCTCGCCCAAGGTCAAGGGATGATTCCGTACATCGAGATGTATCGTCGGACGATGGCGATGCTTTGGTGCCCATATCAACTGATCCGGCTGCATACGAGCTTGTTATTGACAATGACAGTGGCACATATCGCCCCAATGCTAAACTGCTTCCTGAATTGAGAGAATTCTTATCCATGAACCTCCCTGGTTTACAGGTGACAACCTTTGACTGCCAGCAAGACTCGAAGCTGTTAGATAAGTTAAAGGAAGAGCAGCGGGATCTGAAAACAAGGAGCGGGCGGCAGATGACTTATCTCCAGCGTGCCAGCTCGCTCTCGTCGATTTCATCTTCTGACGAAGAAGACCTTGATGAGTATTATAGGCAATCGTCCGGTGCCGCAGGTGAATCAACCACAGCTATGAAGCGCTTGCGGCGCATGGCGAAGCCCAAGGCGCAGTTGATGAACTGGGCGGAAACAGGTGGCGTAAGAAGAGCAGAAGCGGCAGACCATTAATCAATGAAGACATCAGCCGAACCAGATTGGGATATTGGTTGCGACCTACCTATTATAGTGCGCGATGAAATGGGATAATGTTTAAAGTAGCACAACAGTGTACTTCCATCTCCTTTTTTCCCTCTCAGATACAGCGTAGTCGTAAACTAGTACCTGATGACGTAATATCCGTTGCCCCTTATGTAATTCTTCGCCCGCAATTCCGCTCCGAGAAATAATTCGACATCATTTCATTTAAAATCAAAAAATCAAAAAATCAAAAAGATATCAGGGTATTGGTATATCAAAGGATATATTTAGCCCATTCTTCCCGCTCCCTTCCCTCCGGGCCCTCCGGGCGGCTGGCTACCTCCATCTGCCTATCTGCGCCGCACATCCTCCTCTACGATGTGTTCTCGTACCCCCCGTTCACTCCGCATACTATCTTCTTCGCACAAGGCGTTCCCGCAGTCCAATATTTCGTTTCTAACAAGAGAGATTCATAGTCAGCGATTTCAGCCCTTTGTTCCGCCTTCCCCAAGCTCCCTCTCCAAACCCGGCCCCCCGAAAACATACACCCGTAGCCGAAAATGGCTGCGCCGCGTCTTCTATGTCACTCTGGGCGGTGGTATTGTCTACGGTATTGACAGGCAATGCTATGCCTCCTGCTTGACACGTACGGCTTGTACCTTCGGTCTCGGTGTGATTGTCGCCCTCGACTACAAGGTCAACTTTCGCCCCGACCCCCCCTTTGCCGAGTCAATAGCAGCGGTACATGCGAGAAATGCCGAGCGTCTGTCCATCTTACTGCGTTCAAACGGTGGCTTGTATCTGAAAATTGGTCAGGCCATTGCCATGCAATCTGCCATTCTCCCGCCCGAATTTCAGAAAATGTTTTCCAGCATGTTCGATGATGCTCCGCAAAATGATTGGAAGGATGTCGCTCGCGTCATAAAAGAGGACTTTGGCCGCCCTGTTGAGGAGGTGTTTGGGGTTTCTTTTGACGGGAACCCGGATAATGGTGTGATGGAACGCGTGGCGAGAGCCAGCGCGAGCGTGGCCCAGGTTCACTGGGCGAGGTTGCCAGATGGCAGAGAGGTCGCCATTAAAATCCAGAAGAAAGAGATTGCACAGCAGGTGAAGTGGGACTTATGGGCTTTTAAGTATATTTCCGCCCGTTTCTTTTCTCCCTCGCGCATAATATCCGTGCTGCGGATGGTATTTTATTTATTTATTTATATTTCTGGCTAACCGTTGCTTGAAACGTTAAAACTAATACAGGGTAGTAACGTACCTATACAGCCGGATTTTCGATATTCCATTCTACAGCCTCATTCCTTTCGTTAGCGAACGCCTATACCTAGAAACAGATTTCGAAAATGAAGCAAATAATTCCGAAAGAATGGCGAAATTTGTCGCATCTGAACCCCGACTTCGTGATAGGGTGTATATACCAAAAGTCTACCGTGAATTAAGCTCCAGACGGGTGATGACGGCTGAATGGATCGAGGGTGTCAAGCTCTGGGATAAGGATGGAATCACTCGTCCGTGGCGAGGTGGGTGGCGAGAAGGCAGCCCAGGTTGTCATGTAACACCCCTTGACTCTCCCAGTCGGGAAACATCAACACCACCTTATGCTGCTACTACTGCTTCTCGGGCTAAGTATGAGAATCTCAAGCCAAACCGCGACTACTGGAAGGGCAAAAATGGTCGCGGGGGCCTGGGGCTGTCTTTGAAAGAAGTCATGGAGACTATGGTGGACCTTTTTTCTGCTCAAATGTTTCTTTGGGGCTGGCTACATTGCGACCCGCATCCCGGCAATGTCCTTGTGCGCCGTCGGCCCTCTGGCAAGGCCGAACTTGTGCTTATTGATCACGGCCTTTATATCCATATGGAGCCCAAATTTCGCCACGAATACGCTCGCTTCTGGAAGGCCCTTCTCACTTTTGATAATGCGACTTTACACAACATAGTGCGAGGATGGGGCGTCGAGAACACAGATATTTTTGCTTCAGCCACACTACTACAGCCCTACCGCGGCGGCGACCTTTCTACGTCTCGGGGTTTGGAAGGGCTAAGCAAGAAAGAAAAAGCCCAGAGACACTATGAAATGCAACAAGCCATGCGCAAAGCAGCGCGCGACGTCCTTGGCGACGAGACGAAGTGGCCGCGGGAGCTTATTTTCATTGGCCGTAATTTCCGCATAGTTCAAGCGAATAACCAGTTCCTAGGTTCTCCTGTCAACCGCATCAAAATAACCGGCATCTGGGCGTCTCGTGCTCTTATAGAGTCCCCCGACCTGGCGTTTGCCGACAAGATACGCAACTATGGCCGGCACATCATATTCAAGCTTGTGCTGTTGAGCTCTGACGTTTGGTTTTATGTGAGCAAAATTAGGCAACTTCTAGGCTGGGGACGGGGGATGGAAGATGATTTAGAAGCCCAAATGCAAAATATGGCCAAGGAGATGGGGGTTGAACTGAACCAAAACATTTTTGAAGGGTAGTTTCATCATTTATCAGTCATTTGAGTACCTCATGTTGTATTCTGTGCAGCTATAGACCCTCTATATCTGAACATTGAGATCAATGTCGGCGCGAGATTTTTCAAGCGGCCAGACAAGCGCTGGAACAATGGGTGAATTGTACGGTGGAGTACAAATATCTATATAGATTCTACCCTGCATGCAGATGTGATGTACAGTACATTACTTCGTTCTATTTCTATTCTGTATTATATACTAACAAAAATTATGAAATTGTCATGAATCACATATTCATATAGCTCAGTTCTCCGGTCGCAGCCATCAAGTTCACAGCTAATATTTTACTGTAAGCTATGTTGACTTAATTCAGGCCGACTTTTTCTGTGTCTGATAGGTTCTATCAGGATGCATTCACTGGTCACGAAGTCATGCCCTTCAATTGCCATCATTTCATCACTATGATTACTATCGCGAGCATCAACAACACCATTCTACCTTCTTTTGAAAACGGCCTACATTTTCGGTTTTGTAAAGCTAGCAGTTAATGGTTTGCCTAGCTGGAACCAGTTCAAGCATGCCAACCATGGAATTCAATAAACCGGCCAGGCGGAAACACCTGAGATTCATAGATTAGGTTATCTGAAATGGTGTTTGGTTACATGCGGGAATAACCTTGAAATCTCGCGCATCTTTTGGCATGAATTTTCATTCAAAAGAAGAGAATCTATAGATATTATTACTAATTGATGATAGATTATTGGCCGGAATTTTAATTCCTGTACATACCTTATAGTTATTCTCACCACAGGGAGTATGTCACATGCGCTTACTCCAAATTGCATCCACGGATTCATGAATGCTTGTCTGATGTTCATGGGGCAATACTCCCTGTGGTGAGAATAACTATAAGGTATGTACGCAGTACAGGAATTAAAATTCTGGCCAATAATCTATCATCAATTAGTAATAATATCTATAGATTGTGCATACTGCGGGATCCATCCATGGATTGATTGCCCCATGAACATCAGACAAGCATTCATGAATCCGTGGATGCAATTTGGAGTAACAAGATGTTAGATTTACCTAGCTAGATCTCAAAACTCTGTAACTAGATGTGGCCGCTAATTATCATCTATTTCTTATTTCCATTCTGCCGAGCATTAGAATTAGGTTTGCAGGAGACATTAACAAGCTCGCTCCGCTTAAAAGCTTAGATGCGTAGTTTAGAAAACTTACAGGATGCCTCAAACATAAATAGAGCCTTGCGAACCCCCAGATACATACCCATGCGAGATCAGAAAAGCGAGACATTCAAAAGAATATTGATACGCATTTCAATTCGAACTGTTTGATTCAGAAACGACAGCTCTACCTTCAACAAACAATCATGAAGCTTCTCATGTCAATTGTTCTTGGCCTTGGTGCCATCACCAGAGTCATGGCTCTGGCGACACCGGTGAGTATTCATTCTTTCTCTGCTTCTGATCTGTTCCAGCGGCTGATTTCTCTCTCATGATTAAAGAAACAAACTGTATCCGTGGATCAAAATTCTTTGTCCGAGGTTATTAAGGGCCTTAAAACTGTTCCAACTGGACTTCTCCATGTTGGTGCTGATGCAATTTTGCGCTCCTATGATGGAGATGGCAATGTTATTGATTATGCTAGAGTTGATACTGCTCAGCTGAAGGCCATTATGAGCCGGTATTCGAAAGAAGATCAGGAGCGTCTGCAAGGTGTTTGGGCAAATGTTGATAGCTCTTTGGTTGACGAAGAACAGATCTGGCATCCCCCTCAGCATCTAATCTCCCCACTTGTTTCAGGGGGCCCGTCGGTTAATGGGCAATCCAAGCCACGACGGCCCAATGTTCTAGCGCCTGAGTGGTTTCACTTCTGCTCCGAGTACAACTGCCATACTGCTGCTGAGTGTGCTTGGCATGATAGAGATTGTCATAATTGTATTGCACTTGAGGGGCACCCAATTGCTGATTGCGCACATTAGGTTGCATACTGTATATAGTTGGTAGTTACATAAGAATTAAGAAATTGGGGGTTTTTTTTCAATTAGAGAGTATATATCTGTTCTAGAAGCTCTTTGCATGAATTCATATGAAATCATTTTTTATATAGAGCTTCACGCTGACAGCAGACATTTGCGGAGTGGTCTAACCACAGCACGGCCGCTAACTACGCTTTTATACTCACTAATTCCTAGCTTCTTGGCTTGCACATTTATAATTATCAAGCTCTTATAAAATGTTCTTCTCTCTTTTTTCTCTATACAGTAGTAGATTCTGTAGACAGGCAGACTGACAGAGATCAACATAGTGAAGACACAGATCTACTGAAAATTTTGAATGTATGCTTATGTATACACTATGCCTTTTAAAAAGTAGTGGTTTTTCAAGGGGTGTAATTATCAATCCCTTTCTAATAAAATGTCGGGCTGACACATTTGTAGTAATCGTGCCTTCGCTTATTCCCTCATCACCAGTAGTGAGTGCACCTCACCACAATGTAATTATCACCACAACATAACTTTTATCAATTTAATGAGTTATCTCATTATAATTATCAATTAATCATTCTTAACATGTCTACAGAGAATGAAATTATCAAAAAACAGATTCTTTCTATTATTGACATGTATAAATATAATTAATTATAAAAAATTAAATCTCTGATTCAAGAATTCAATATACTCTATTTCTATCTTTTTCATCATATTAATAGAGTCAAATCAAAGATGAAGAAGTAGTCAGTTAATTATACACTGAATGATTCTCAGAAGAAGACAGTAAAACAGTGAATTAAATAGATAAATAGAGTTAAATAACTCTCTACTGTTGAATATATTCATAACTTTATAAATTCAATTCTTATTAAAAATTATGTTGATTCTTCAATCTCTCTCTTAATAATGAGAAAGATGTAATCTTATCAATTTATTAAATATCTCTCAGAATACAAGAAGATCAAGCAGAAATTAATTAATTTAAAATAGTTATTTTCAGAGAATATTGACATCATTTAAATATAATATAATTGATTGAAAATAGCACTGTAATAATATCAAATACAGTAGAGAGATTTCTATAATATAAATAAGATTAAATTTCAGAAAGAAAAAGAATATTTTAAATAAATTATTATCTCTCAATCTGACTATAATACTCTTTTTAATTCAAATTTTTCTTATAGATTAATTACTATAATTGAGTGTATTACTGCTGATAGTTCTATTCTTTCTTCACTGATAATTATAATAATTAAAACACTGCTAGAAAATTAATATATTTAAATCTTCTTATCTGACTTCTGAATAATTACTGCTATAAAAACTGAATTTATAAATAATAAAATTAATTTTCAGTGAATTAATCACTTCAATCTCTATTTAAAAAAATATTAAATCAGCTGATATTGAATATTTATAATGAATAATCACAGATTTTATATAATAAAGCAGTTCATTGATTTCTGTGATGAGAATAATATTATATTATATATTTTTTCTTCTCATACTACACATTTTCTTTAATCACTCAATAATCTCTCTTTTTAATAATATAAATACTTTCATTCAAAAACAGTTAATGATATAGTATAGACTAAATATTATTAATTTAAAAAGAGAGAGTTCTTAGTAAGAATAGAAGAAATTCAGACACTGATATTCAAATTTTAAATTATTAAATCTGACTTTATAAACTGTAGTATCTATTCTCTTAATTCTTCTCTAGTTATTAATAAATTAAATAAGACTATCTCTGAATCATCTTTTTTATAAATATACAGTGAATCATCAGATAATAATCAATCTATAATAGTATTCTTACAGCTCTTCTTCTCAAAAAATATACAGAAACTTCACAAGAGTATTATAAAAATAAAGAAAATATTAAAGAAGATTGAGAATGAAATTAATACTATCTCTTCACAGCTATTTTAACATCTTTATAAAATATTTAAAAATTCTTTTATTTAGACAGAATTGAATACTCAGTAAGAGATAGAGATTGAATATCATCTATAAACTGTTAAATATCTTTAAATAAAAAACACTCATTATCAAGTTCATAATATAGAAGATATAATGATAGTTAGAGATGTGAATAAACAGATTGAAGCTCACAGAGTGAATAAAATATAAAAAGATTGAAGAAGAATTAATTATGAATATTATACAGAGATAGTTTATTAGATTATAGAGATACAAGAATAGCAGAATACTGCAGATGAAATTATAGCTATAAATAGAATAGATATCAGAGATGATGATACTTATATTTTTACTATAGATAGACAGAGTGATCTGAATATATCACAGCATTAATACTATCTATTTGAATAAAAATTACATTGTGGTGATAATTACATTGTGATGAGGCACACTCACTACTGATGATGAAGAAATAAGCGAAGGCATGATTAGGTAGTAATACTAAAACTACCCCGCAGTTAGTAGTTATTCAATCATCAATAGAGTGAACTATATATATATGTTAGAGAGTAATTCCAGGATAAACAAATTTCAACACTGAAATAATATTTCAAGTCTGAAAGCACAAAAAAAAAAGGTTGTTTAATTATTATTCTTCCCTTCAGTGTTTTTTGTATTACCTTCTATCTCTTACCATCTACATCTCTACTATACTCTTCAATGTCTTCAGCCAACTTTACCGCAGTTGTCTTCGTGACTCGCAAGCCTGACATCTCCCCAGCTGCGTTCCAAGACCATTGGGACAACAAGCATGTTCCCTTGCTTAAACGCCTTACTGGACCACGATTCCCCTTGTCTCATACTCGTCATTATCTGAAGCGAGATGCCACCCCTCCCGCGTATCCGGTCTCCACGCTGGTGGGCGACTCGGCCGACTTCACCTACGACGGGTTTGCAGTTTTAACCTTCGAGAGCGAGACAGCGTTGCAAGAATTCCTACCGATCATGCATCATCCAGAGGTGATTGAAGACGAGAAAAAATTTGTAGATCTAACCAAGTTGAAGGCTGTCGCTCTCGGGGACATTCAGACAACGGTATCAGAGCGCAGTCCTTGAAGTGAGACTTGACCTATATATTATAGCATCAAGCATTTTTGTACTTAGTTTGTTAATCACCACTGCATTCTTTCTCTTTCAGATTTGATTCAATTACTGTTCTTCATGTTCATGCTCTATCTGTTTCTGTTGAACAGAAGTAAATATTTTCTATTAAAAAACTAGAGGGGATTGCTTCGAGGCCAACTGTCCGCACGTCAGAAATGCCATGTATTTAGCCCACTAAGAATCGCACTTACAAGTATGTAGCGAGTAGATATTGTGTTCGGCAATCTAATTGTCAAATATCGGGGCGTCCAACCAAGTGCAAATCTTCTCCAGAGCGAACAAATCATGGTGCTTGTCTGATGTATGATAATCCTTCATCTCCCTGTCAATCCATCCTTTGGTCCCTCGGCTGGTCCCTAATTTAGCACCTATCTCGCGGGCTGACCCGAAGTCGATCAGGACTGGCATGCTATCCTTGTCAACTAAGATGTTGTCTGGATTGAGGTCGTTGTGGGCCCAACCAAGAGAGTGTAAATGATAAATAGCTGACATGAGGGCCTGCATGAAGGGTTCCTTGTCTATGAACCCAACCTTGTTCTTCAGATAGTCAGTCAGCGTGTTGGGGTGGCGGTCAAGGACGAGGCCTGTGATACGGCCATGGCGGACTCGGCAGCCATGATAGTAGATAATGTTGGGGTGTGGGTGTTCAGAGATCTTCTCCATGGCATGAGCTTCCTCAAGTAGACCTTTAGGGATGAGGTTGAGGACGTTATATTCTTGAAATATATCATATAGAGAAAGGTTTGGGCGCTTGATATAGGTGTTAAGTGGCTCCTGAGCCTGGATGAGCTTCGTATTATATGGCGCCCATTCTGGAAAAAGATCATTGCCAGAGATAGGAGTGAGAGCAGATGTAAGTTGCAGAAAAGTGATGTTGTGTTTGGGAAGATTCAGTTTGCCAAAGTAGGCAGTGTCATCTTCATCAATCACTGCAAAGGTTGTGTGTTGGAATTCATCAGTTTCATCAACTTCCTCGTGGAAGAAGGTTAGGTCTTCCCATGCTGAGATTTGGGGGGGCATGACAACAGAAAAGCTCAGGTATTAGCAGTACTTTAATTATTTAACAATCAGCAAAGACAAGTATCTCCTTCAACAGAATTGTTACAGCATTTAGAGACACAATGCTCTCTGCCAGCGATGCCTGCGACCCCGTGAATTAAACAATCTGCTGTTGTTGACTGTGTAATAACAATATTCCAAACTGCATGTGATTTGTTATTTATTCTACCTACTTTTCCTGTGTTCGCATCTCCCAGACACTGGACAGAAAAGTGAGGTACTAGAGAGATGTCTAGATATATTACTGGCAAAGAGGCTACAAAGATGGAAAACTATATATTGGAAAAAAAAAGAGGTTGTCTGCAGCATTACTGTTCATGTTTATTAGCCACAACCCACGTATCCTGCGCCTAGGCCCTGTTTCCATGACTAAAGAGGGTCTGATCTAATTAAACATCATCACCATCTCCATTGCCATCTGAAATTCTGTGTTTTGCTGTGTTGTAGTTAGTCATACAACATTTCAGCTGTTTATTGAGCGGCTATGCGGGATACCTGCTAAGCCTCTTAGGGTGAGAATGGCCAGCAACTATCTATATCAACTTCATAATAGACATATATTAACATGTGTTCAGAGGGAACCTTGCCGCTGTTGCAGCCCACGCATTCACCGAGTCAAATTGCGCCATCTCCCTAGATATCTAGCAGGATATGCTGTTGATAAAGAAAATGTATAATATTCAAAGCATGAGAATATAGATCAATGAGCCGCCCTTTAGATCAAACAGTCAAAGGGTCAATCTTCTTGCAATTGTGTCTGCAGTTAAAGTCAAATTGAGAATAACAGAATGATTTTACAATGAAGTGCTGACCTGTTTTTATAGATAGGTCACAAATCTTGTTCAAATACTGCCCTGAGAGAGTTAACTTTTTTTCTATGTGCTCACCAATCAATCATCTCTGTCAAAGTCACACCTTGGTGTCCTTCTGGTCCGGGCTGTGTATTCAATATAGGCACCGTTCTACGAGAACTCGTGCTTTCACTAAATGAACCTTAAAACCGGTCTGGAAAACAAATAGTCTAAGTGGTCTGTAGCAAAAGGTCTTGAAAGGGCGTTAAAGATTGACAAGTTATTAGGCAGAGCGAACATTGCCAGCAATTGATTTAGTAGTCGTACCCTGCAAATTTTACTCGGCCTTTTGAACAGATTCAAGTTGACTATTTTTATGGGTTCTCTACACGCGCCGTTGCGGGCCAAGGCTCTGGCAATAGCGGCACCGATGCCAGTGTACTGTACATACAGTACATACATACCTAGGCACTTTACCAAACTGACCAGGACAGCAGCTTGTCGTATATGCCTCGTATCATCCATTAATATAGAAGAAACCTAAATTGCCCTAGCGTGGATATGATTGCTGTAGCGCGGAGGAAGATCATTGACAATCAATCACATATGTGATCAAATGAGGATGGCACCCAACCTAGCTTATACGGACCTACCTATATCATAGATGGCCCAGGCTGTCAGCTGCAGCAAGCGAAGTATCTAATACAGTTGGACGGCAAACACTCATTTTACGCCAACCATGGTAAATGCTCTCTAGCATAATCTATTCGAACAGCCTGACATATATCAATAGTGTTTTTGTGGGTGAGTTTGGCACTAAAGCAACCAAATCAAATATCAGTTGCGCCCTGTGCCCTAAAATTGGTCAAAAAACTGCTTGGTAAAAGTCCAGCGAGCACAATCTCGATACGTACATTCACTTCATTTGGCTCATGCTACTAGGTGCAATAACAATTTTGGATATACAAGCATTGGATTCGACACACAAAGCTAGAAATTTCCGTGCGCAATATCTTCTTCATACCACTCCGGGCTAGCCATCATCCCGAAATTTTCTTGAAAACCAGTCATTTTCAAAGACCAAGGTAGATTCTGTAGCATGCTAATTAGTTTGGTATCATCGCATTCCGGTTCCGATGCCTCTAGATGTGTATAAGGCGTCGAACAACGAGGACAATTTCGTTCCACATTATTTGACCTTGTGGAGGTTCCGAGTTGAGAATTCAGTTTAGTCCTCCGCCTTTCAAGGCAGCGTTGGCAGCCGCCGCAAAGTGCACAATAGAGGCCAGAACCGCACATTTGTCGGCACAAAGCGCAAACAAAACGAGTGTACCCATTAATAACGATATTCTGCCCCGGCTGGTAGATCCCCTTTTTGACTCCACAGTCGAGGCAGAACCGACGGTCGCTCTCGATGTGGCCTTTTCCACGTTTCGCCTTTACTTGTTTATCGGCAAAGGCACCTCGGAAACGGAGTTTCAGACACCGACTGCAAGAAAAGTAGCCCCTGTATCTAGAGCGGTTAGTTGATGGATATGCAAATCATATGACAATAGTGGAACCCTGTGAGAAATAGTACTTGCGTAGTCCTGTTCTCTAAAGCACACAAAACCAATAACATTTGCTCTGATGTTGTAGGCTGTTCAACCGTAACCATGGATCTGAAGAATAAATTGGTTTGTGACAGAGCCAGACGTGAAGGATAGTCGAGAGACTTGGTAATTTGTAGGAGTAGCTCGGTTGGTAAATCGAATAATGTTATGGCTGAGAGCTGAGCCATATAGAAATTCTGGAGTTGCCACGGAAGAGGTAGAAGGTCAGGATGGTTTGGCAGTACCAGTCTTGAAAGATAGAGAGGTTCAAGGAAAAGGGCTTACTTAGGCCTGTAGGCAAGCGGATCACTCACAACACCTCAAGATGTTCACACTAACATGTTTGAGGAACTGAGAAAAATGAGGTGAGTGAAATGATCTGAGAATAGCCCTCAGAGTTACTATACTGAAAATTGAGAGTTTTTCAGAACAGCAGATTCACTGTTTCAACACAGTAAATACTATTGAAATAGTGAATTCATGATTAAACATGATATTTACAGTAGAAATATAATAACTTCAATATTTATACTGATATTTTATTTCTATTCACATTATTCAATATAAAAAATAAAGAAATTATAGAATTACTGTAAAATTTATTATAATATTTCTGAAAATTAAAATATAAACTCTCACTATATCTTTGAAATTCTTTATTTTTTATTATAGCTTAATATTTATCTGTAAAACTGTTATAGAGATTATTTTAACTAGTATTTTTAAACTCTGTATTATCAGATTTCAGATTCTTAATAGTAGTACTTATACTAGTATTTTTATTCTTTTTCTTAATTTTATCTGAAATGAGAAGAAATAATTAAATAGTTATTTCAGAAATAATATTTGAAAAGTAGTAAATTAATACTGAATAGAGAGAAAATAACTCAGAGATATAAGAATATAAATATTTCAGTAGAGAAGTGAGAATTTTAAAATCAATTTCTAAAAAGCATTTCTATAATATAATATTAGTTTATTATCAATTTATTTTGAATTTGTATTAATTTATAGATGAATTATTTTTTAAAATCTTGAAAACATTTTTATAAACTGAAAGAGTAGAAGAGAATATAATAGTTTTTATAATATTCAATTTCTCATTTAACTTGAGAAAGTTATTATAACAGTGAAATTTAAAACTCTATTTTTAAATTATTAGTCAGATATAAATCAGTATTTTAAAGTGATTTATATATATTTTAATTTCATTTCTGATATTCTGTATAACTTCAAAGTTTATTTAATTAATTTTCTACATTTATTTCATCTCTGAAGTAATTTTCTCAAGTTTATAAAGCTTTTTCATCTCAATTCTAATTATATTCTTTTCAAAACTCTTTAAATATTCTTTAAATAATTGTAATTCTGACTTTTTTGAGATAGAGATAGTAGTGAATTTTTCTTCAATTTCAATTTAATTTATAAGATTTTTTTTTAAATCTACTGAAACTGAAATAATAGATATTTTAATATAATTCTTGATCATGATATTTTCAGTATTAATATAGTTTTAATAAATAATTTTCAGTTCAGCTATCTGATTTATTATAGTAATAGAAACATTTCTACAGAACTTTTTATTCTTAATATAGATTAAATATATTTTATTATTATCAGAGATCTGATTACACATTTTATTTATATACTTTAAATAGAGATATTTTTTTAAATAATACTGATAGATTGTATTGAAGAGATCAGACTACTTATTCTTAAGTATAATAACTTTAAACTTTTTAATCTTTTAATCTTGAGTGATATAAGAAGTGATTTCAGTCATTTTTAATAATTTTCTATTTTATATTTTATATTAGTTTTCTAGTATCTGAAAACTTTTGATTTTATTAAATAAACTACTTACATACTTCAGTGAAAATGATAGATAGTAAGAAATAAATAATAGAGAGAGTATAAGAATAGAGAGTAGTCTGACTAATAACTATAAGATAATTATAGAGAAGAAGAATGAGTGAGATAAAATAAATATTATTATACTATTTCTATAATTTAAGCTTCATCAGTGTATGCTGTCTAATAATAAATAACTTCACTTTTTTATTTATTCAGCTACTTCTTCTGAATTTCTATTAAATCTATTACTATCATGATATTATTAATTACTTCATGAATTAATTGATATGCATCTGTTAAATATTATAGTCAGTATAAATATATTATAATCTCTGAGTTTTCTGAAATCAAGATATATATATATATATATTCATAATCTATCTCTGACAGATGTTTAAAATATATAAAATCTTTCTTAATATACAGTTTAAAATGCATTTCTCATGAAAATAACAGCTCTAATACTCTGAATATATTTATAAATGAAGATTGATCAGAAATTTGTAATTAATTTATATTACTATTAATACTTTGAAAACTACAATTATCAGACTAACTAATATAAAAAGTATAGAATATAATATATATATCTGTGTAAATCTCTTCAATTATATCTACTGCTTCACTGAAGCTGTCTTTTTCAAAATTAATATAGAAAAGTATAGCTTTTTTTTTATAATATCTCTATTATTAATATCTGTCTTTCACTTTAAATCAGATTTCAGATAGTTAATTTACTTTACAAAGTTTTCTCTATTTACTGAGCTATATTGATCTGCTGCAGTTATATAATCTCAGAATATAAAACATTCATTTCATATTACTATTTAAAGTAATAAATTATTCAGATATATCATGTCATCTCACTTTTTAATTTAAGTAGTGAGATTTGTAAATATCTCTGATAAAGACATTAGCTTCTGTATATTCAGATTTATGAGATTGAATAATATATGTTTAATATATTATTTATCAAGTTTTAATGACTTTTTATAGTTCAGAATTAAAATAGCTCAGTAAAATATTTAAAAGAACTTCTTGAAAGTGAAGATTAAGAAAAAGAACTTAAATATCATTGTATCTTCAGAGCTGTTATATATTCTGAATAAGAGATTTTCATTCTTATTCTTTATTTTTTATTGCTGAATATAAGACTGTGAATATATACACTTTGTCAGTTATTTATTTAAAGTTATAAATAAGTATAGCAAAGTCATTTTAAATTTATATAAATACATTTTTAATAATCAGTGAGTTAGAAACATGATAATCTGATTCTGATATCAATATATTAATAGCAGTGCTTTTTTCAGTATAATTTTAATAATGAAGAATTGACTGTATGTTTAGACTTGTTTAAAACAAATCTACAGTTTTTTCAGACTTCTTAATAATGATTAATGTAACAGGCCTATGCTGAAAAGATCAGTATTAGATATAGAACTTATATAACAAAATAGAAAACATTAGAGAAGAAAAAGAAAAGATGTAAGAATCTTGTCAGAAGCAGATATTTATATGCATATAAGATAAAGCTCTGAGCAGATTTCAGAGTGAAAGAATAGAGACTCTGATAAGAATTTCAGTCAAGAATTAAAGCTTTCAGAAATAAAAATCTGTGAAGTATACACTTTCAGTAAAGTGTAGTGAAATAATCTATTAATCAGATATAATCTACTACATTAGTTCTTCTCTTCTGAAGACAAGAGTTGAGTGATAGAGTTATAAGTGTGTATTTCTCATTGATTGAGAGCTGCTATTTCAGATAATATGAAGTCTGAAATTTAAATTAGACAGTTATAATTAACTCATTTCATAAAATATTATTGACTGCAGTTATAAAGTCTTTCATTAAAAATATCTTTAATTTCTTATTTAAATTTATTATTTTCTTCTATAATTTCTGGTGATTGTCAGTCAAAAGTCAGTTAAAAAGAAAATGAATTAATAACAGTATAATAAAATAAACTTATATAAAAGATATTATGAATCTCTGATAAAGTATTAAAATAATAGTTATAACTGTCTAGAACTTCTATTACTTTATATTTTATATAATAATAGTCTAGTGTATAAGACAGATATGTAGTTTATATATTTTTAAAATTTAGTTATATAAAATCTTCTATTTTATACTGTTTAATGAGATTTTATTAAATATTAATCTGATTCTTTTAATCTTATTTCATATTTATTATAAAGATCTCTACTCAATGATAGATGTCTTGAAGCTTCAACACTATATTATCAGTGATTTGAATTGAACTATAAAAATTTAATATAAATTGCATGAGTTTCAGAAGATCTAGCACTTTCATATAATAACTGTATATAAGAAAGAACAGACTTATATCTATTAAAACAGTGTCTCAGCTGTTAATAGTAACTTCTGTATATAGTAAAAGATTATATCAGTTATTTTATAAGTAGTTACAGAACTTATAAAGATAATTCTTTATAATTTAAATTATTCATTTCAACACATCATCAGTTTCAGAGTGATAAGTAGTTAATAAATAATATATAATCTTGAGAATCTGACAGATTCTTGTTCAGAGAGTACTCATAAATTGATAACTTCAGTTAAATACTATAGATTTCAGTAGACTGTGTATTTAATAGAATAAACTTTATAAAAAGACTTTGATAACTCATTCAGTGTTCATCTTATTATAAAATTCTAATATTATACTCTTATTTAATTAATTAATGATTATTAGAATATTTCTACAGTCTTTGCTTTTAAGAAGATTAACTGTGAAGTTAATAGTAACATTCTATCAGATTCTATTAAGAATATTAAACAGTTTTAACAGTTCTTTTCTATAATTTTTTTATAAAGTGATGAAAGAGCAGTGATTACAGTTTCAGATAAATTATCTAATACTATTTAATATCTCAGATTAATAGAATTCTTGAAAGATTATTTAATACAGTTACTCATGATCTGAGTGATCAGTTATTTATAAATTATATATTTCTTATATTATTTAGATATGTAGAGACTTAGACTGAAAGACTCAGTATTATTTATAAAATTATAATATATTATTATCATTGATTAAATATTCTGAGATGTTAATTCTTATATATAGTTCTGAAGAGAATCAGAGCAATTCTTGATATACTGTGTTAATAAATGTTTAAAAAAGCTTATTAACTTATGCTATTGTATATCACAGTTCATTTAACAAGAGTTTAAAAGAAGTAGAAGAAACTGAGATATCAGTGATAATTTATAGAAGAAACACTATAATTAAAGAGATGTATATAATACTGTGTACTGTTCTATTGAGATTAACTAATATTTTTGAATTTAAAAGTCAATGCTCTCAGTTCATTTAGTAAATATCTATTGTGTTAAAAGATATATTTTACTCTCATTATAAAAAAGCATCTATTATCAAGTTCTAACTATCTGAGTAGTAGTGTATTTTGAAATGAAAATAACTTAATAGTTTGAATCAGTGTATCTGTCATTTAATAAGTTTATAAGTAATTATAAAATGCTTGAAATTCTTATAATCTGTAAATATCTCAAACTTGAAAATACTTCAGAGTTCAGAATTTCATTTTTCTAGACAGTGTACTATTGTGAGAAGTTCTTTGTTATAGATTTTATAGTTGTATTTAATAAAATTCAGTTTCTTAGATATAAAGATACAAGATTATAAAACATTTTTATTATTATATTGTAATATAGCTTCTTCTGTAATATAGTCAGAGAAGTCAGCTTTAATAATTATTTTATAATCAGAGTCAAATGTTATTAACAGAGAGATACTAATGAATATTTTCTTCATTTATTTAAATACAGCTTCAGTATTCACTGATCATCAGAATACTGAGTTTTTCTTAATAAGTTTGATAAGTAGTTAAGTGATATTCAAGAAGTTTCATATAAATTATTAATAGAAGTTGATGAATTCAATGAAGCTCTGTATATTCTTTATAATATATAAAACTTTTTATTCAAGAATAGTAGAAATCTTCTCAGAGTTCATTTAAATATTCTTATCAGCTTCTATAATAAAATCTAGGTATTTTATACTCTTAACTTTAAAATTATATTTGTCTATATCTATTAACAGATCTGTCTTTTATAGTTATTATAGAACTCTTTATATATATTCTTGATATTCTTCTCTGAACTCATCAGTAAAGATGAGAATATCATTAAAATAGATAGATATAAATTTATCAAGAAAATTTTAAAATACTCAGTTAATATATTTCTGAAATATACTCAGAATGTTAGCTAGTCTGAAAAATATAACTACTTATTTAAAGAAACTGTATTATATTCAGAATACTGTAAATCATTCATTATCTTTAATAATATAGATTTTATGAAAAGTAGCTACAATATCTAACTTTATAAATCACTGAGCTTATTCAATGCATGCTAGAGTTTCATTAATAAGAGATAAAGAGTAATAATCTTTCTTTATTAGTCTGTTCAGTTCTTGATAATCTACACAGAATCAGAGTTCTCTATCTAATTTCTTTATAAAGAGAATAAAAGCTGCAGTGAAAGAGTTACTAATATATATAAATTCTTTATTCAGTAGATTGTTAAGTGTTTTATAAAAAAGAAGAAATTTATCTCAGAATATATTATAGAGAGATTCTCACAGTAATTTGAAATTCTTATTATTTCTTTTCTCTAGTTTAATACTGTGATCTACTTCTAACTCTTGTAAGAGAAGTAGATTTATAATATTATCTTATTAAAAGATATCTAGATATTCATGATATTGCTGAGAGAGCTTTGTATAAAAATCTATTAATATAATTTAAAATAACTTCTCTAAAGCTCTTTTAATATTGACTAGACTGATAGAGTAAATTATTATATAATTCTATTATCAGTGACTTCATCAGAAGCTTTTTCAGAGTATTTTATAAATATTAGTGAAGATCTGTACAAGATTTATAGTCTTGTAAACATCATTTTCATATACTCAATTATTATTAGAGAATATTAAACTTCTGTTTTAGATATTTAATAAAATGTCTTATTCAGATAGTCAGATAAGTTCTAGTATAAAATTATAGTTAAAATTATTAACTTTATATATATAAGTATCTTTGTGTTGATATTCTCTGATATCAATGTCTAATTTCATTATATAATGAGTGTGAACATCTCTTGAGTCATTAAATTCTGTGAGAAATTAGAGTTTTAGTAAGAGAATACACTGAAGATTACAGTGTTTTATAACTGAAAATTTAATTATTATATAGTAATATAGACTGCTGTCTATCATGACATTTATATTATATATACTATTTATTATAATAGATATAAAAATCATGTTTATTATTATTTTTTCTTTAAATTATTATTATCTGATCTTCTCAAGCTTCTGCTTGTAAATTTGAGTAGAAGCTAGTCTTTTCTCTGTTTTATCAGAGTGTTTTTATAGCTATTATCTGAATCTTCTTCTAATATAATATAATTGATATGAACTGCTGATATTGATCTTTTCTTTAGATAAAAGAGTAGATAGACAGATCAGTAGTTGAAAATGATATATTTTAGTCAGTTATAGTTAATACACACTTTTTATTAATATTAATCAGTCACTTCTTTAGAAGTGATCTCTGAGACTTGAAAATCTGTTCAGATAGTAGAGACTCTTATCTATATATAGATATTAGAGTCTACTCAGTTCATAATATCTGTATTATTTTTTAATACAGATATATAAATAACTAAAGTATAATATCTTCTATCACTATTCTATATACTCTTGAGCTTGATGAGATGATTATTCAATATTCAGAGTTATATATAGAAAGCTTTATAAGTTAAAACTTTATTAACACTTATAAGAACTTATAGTAGTTTAAAAGTCAGTGTTTTCTTCAGTATACTGATCTTTATTCTATTCTTTCAAGATTAATTATCTATTTCTAAGATTTTAATATCAAAATCAGAGATAAATATTATAAAAGAGATATTTCTTTATTAAACACTCTGTAATCAATCTAATACTTTTTACTGTATAGTAGTATCTCTGAATAGAGTATCAAGATGCTTAATAATATTATCAGATATATATAATATTAATTTATATATTTTTATTTATAAATGAAACTTTTATTTCACACAGTCTTTCAATCAACTGTTGATATATTAACTCTGATTAATTAATAAATTAATAATATCTTCATTTACACTTAGTTTTATAAGTATGTTCAATCTTCATAATAAGTAGAGAGCAAGATTGAAAGCATCAAAATATATAGAAATATCTAGATATTTCTTTGATAGTTATACTGTATTCAGAGAATTCATTTCTAATTTAGTCAGTGTCAGAATTATCTATACAGAGATTTTTTATTAGATTAATTATTGAATTTCTTTATACTGATATTATTAATTTATATATATATCAGCTATCTGTTATTACTGCAGTTTTAATATTATTCAGAGTCACTGTAACACTGTGTCTATACTTATATTTAAAAGTTCTCTCATATTATTAATAGATATTACTATATTATTTATTGAATATACAGTGTCTGTTTCTATATTTAAAAATTCTTCAGAATCAGAAAAAGTATATTTATATAAATATTTCATATATCTAGAGTGTCAGAACTCTCAAGTCTTTCACTGATATTCTCTTTTATAAAATTTTATTATAGAATCAGAGTGATTGATAAATAAGCTTCTATCTAGTAGAGACTCAGCATCTGTTTAACTAGTTATTTCTCTTCTTATTCTTATATATCATTACATATTCAAATATCTCTTTTTTAATGATTAATTATTTCTAATAAGAAGACAATGAATGTTTTTTAAGTGTAACAGATCTATGCTGAAAAGATCAGCATTAGATATAGAACTTATATAATAAAATAGAAAATATTAGAGAAGAAAAAGAAAAGATATAAGAATCTCAGCAGAAGTAGATATTTATATATATATGAGATAAAGCTCTGAGCAGATCTCAGAGTGAAAGAATAGAGACTTTAATAAGAGTTTCAGTCAAGAATCAGAGCTTTCAGAAGTGAAAATCTGTGAAGCATACACTCTCAGTAAAGTGTAGTGAAATAATCTATTAATTAAGTGTAGCTTACTACAATTAAACTCAGCTTTCATTTCTGAATATTTTTATAAGTTTTATATGTATTTTCTAATATCTCTTCAGACTTTTTTTAAGCTTCTTCTAATATAATATTGCTTTTTATAGTGTTTCTGAACAATTTCTTTCAGTACTCTAAAAGACATTTCAATATTTTTATACTTTATTCATAATCTGATTATAAAATTGTAAAGAGCTTTTAGCAGACTTACAGCAGACTTCTAAGAAACTTTAGAAAAGAGAATACTGATATTATCTTTATATTTTTCATAATCTTGCTTTTTCATGATTGAATTAAATATAGAAAAGTATCTCATGTATATGTATAAATGTGAGATGTAATGAGCTCTCTGATATATATACTTGAAATAATATTATCTATCTATTTTCTTTCAAAGATGAGAAGATATATTCACTTTCTCTTTCTTCTCAAATCTTTCTTCAGTAAATAATTCTCTCTTTTATATATATCAGACTCAGAGTGTCAGATTCAGTATTTCTGATATTCAGTAGTATTACTTAAATCTGCTATAGAATCACTGTCATCAGATCTTTACTGTAAGTCTGAATCAATGCTGAAGAGATCAAGAATTGAATTAATATTCTACTTTAATAAATTTCAGTTAATCTAAGAATAAATTCATCATTTACAGTGATAATCAATCTCATATAATAGCTTGAAACTATAGCTACTGTGATCTATCATTTTCAGAGTCTAAGAAGAGCTTGTAAATGCAATTTAATAATACTGATATGATTTTTGTATATTATTAAAAGAGTCTGAATATATAAATTTACACATTGAATATATTGCTGTTAATACTAATAATTTCTTTTTTCAAATCTATTTTTTTTGAACTGTTTTCTTTTTTCTATGTGTTTTTTCTTATTTCTAAATTATTCAAATTTTCTCAAGAATATTATTATACATCTATTGAATAGATAGATGTCTTACTCAAATCATTACTGTCTAAAAAAATACATTCTTTGTAATAAGAATATTAAATATTCTCAGTAGAGTTACTCTCTGAACATATTCTTCAATGCTTTCTCTAATATAATTATAGATATGTTAAATTCATTTCTGTTACATTAATCAGTTCAGTATAAATTTAAAATATCAGAGTCTGAATTGATTGATACTGAGATATATATTAACAGTTCTATTATTATTATCTAGTTAATCAGTTAATTAAAGATATACAGCTGATGAATTATAATGAAAATAAATCTGAAAAGTAACTTAAAAAATGTGAAGATGTTAAAAATTTCAACACTATACATTGACTTCTTGAAGCTGATGTATAGAAGCTGAGAGATAATAATGATAATATCTTGAAAAATAACAATGCTGAGTCTGATATATTGAAAGAGTCTGAAAATGATTTATAACAGACTCTATTATCTATATTATTATTTAATTTAATCATGTTAATATATAAGTTTCTAGATACAGATTCTGCTGAAATTCTCACTCATAGATAAGACTGTAATAATATAAATGAATTTTCACTGACTTTGAGTCTATAAACTGAAGAGATAGAAATTTCATAAGAGTAATATTAATCACTATTACAGATTCTCTGATCTATTAAAAATACTATATTAATACTTCAACTACTCAACAGATTAATCATATTAAAGAAGAAATATAAAGCACAGTTTTCAATTCTTTCAGTATAATATACTCAGATTCTGATTATATCTTTACTATAGATATCAACTCTATCTTCTACTGAAAAAAATTTTATAGAATAATTTATTAGATCTCTATATTTTCAGAATCTTATTACACTAATATCAGCACTTGTCAGATCACAGAACTTTCATTATAAAATATATATTAAAATAACAGAGATTATTAATAATTCAACAGAGCTGTGACACTTACACAGCTGAAGAAGCTTAATTAAACACATTTTCAGTGAGTTCACTAAATATCTTTTAAATAATGAGTCTATTTTATTCTCTGATTTTGTTCTATACTGATGTACTGTAAGCAGTTATCAGTATTAGTCAATGAATCAAAGTTATATTCATCACTTGAATTAAGTACAGTTTATTGAAAAAGACATGAGATCTTAATCTGAATATTTCAGAGTTATAGTTTTATATATACAGCTTATACTTCAATACTCATCTGAAGTAATGAATAAAGCACTTGATAATTTAAACTCATCTTTTTAATTATGAGAGATTATTACACAGAATAATCAGATTCATTATATTTTAATAAACAGAATTATATATACTGTTAATATTTTTATTAACTCTAACTTTAAAAAGACTGATATCACTCTGATAAACTATAACAGAGCTTCATATTTTCTTCAAAAAGTTATATAAATTATTTCAGAAAAGATTTATACTTGATTTTACTATAAATTAACATCACTCTGTACTGAGCTAGAGATTACTATTTATGAAAGAGAAACTTTGAAGAAGATTTTCTATACAGATTAAAAGATAATCTCTCTTCTCTATTAACTTTTTATTAATAACTTTGATCTTTATTGAAATATATATCAGACTCTGATGAAGGTTTATTTAATTTCAGCACTCAATACATTTAAATATAATAAATGAAGTAATGTATTTATCATTATATTCAGTTTATATAATACAAATTTTTCTGATACTATTGAAGTCTTATCTTCTGATTTTCTAAGACTGAATTATGAAAAAATCAATATTAGTATTAATGAAGAGAAGATCTGAGTTATATTATTATACTTAGCTTTTCTAAATAATATGCTGCAATAGAACAGTAATACAGATATTAAAAATTCAACTGTAGAGTGATTATATCAGAGCTGTATAATAAATGATAAAATCAGATCTGATTTATTCTATAATATTATTGAGAATAACTGCTATTATCATGAGCTGTGATAGCTCTGAATCAGAATTAAAAATACAGTCATTCTAATAGAAAAGAACTGATTATATTAAATAAATAAAATGATATTGTAAGATATCTCTCTGTTTAAAATCTGCTCAAGCTTAAATTTAATTACATTCTTCTCTTCTGACTTATATCACAGTGAGTATTCAGATATTTCAAAGATAATAAATTTAGTATTATTTATTTCAATACTGTTATTATATGAATAAACACAATATCTCTGAATACTACAGACATTTTTTTTTTCTTAAGAATGAGTCTAACTACAGTTCTCAGTTATATATATTAAAAAATATCAACTACAGAAACATATATAAGCATCTTTTCTAATTTCAATTATTCTGTGATATAAAATTAAAGATGACTGATTATAAAATTTAGTTAATTTAATACTTTCTCTTGCATTTACAGTATCAAGAAGCTCAGTAAAAGAGTTGATTATTAAAGTATTTACTATAATTATAAAAAGTAATTTAATTTTACTATTCTGAACACTTACTATTCATGACTCTGCTGAGATCTGAAAGATTATTACAACTATTTGAAAACAGCTACAGTGTTTTCTTGAATGTGTAGTAAGAATGATTCAATTAATTTCATCTTATATAGACTCATTCATTGCTACTTAACAGACTTTATCAGTATTAATACAGTTTTTAACTGAATTATCTGAAATTGTATAGACTGAATAATCTGAAAACCTGAATTCTCTGCTAACTATAAAAAAGAGTAATTATTTTTATATCATGAAATACTGTTCAAATATACACATTGATATACACTATATTAATTAAATAAAGAAGTATGAAATTACTAATAATTTCAATGTCTTGATAAAAGAAGATAAACACTGTAATTATAAATAACTGATCTGATATACTAATTATTAAAATATTAAAAAGACTCTTCTTTTATAAGAAAGCTTTCACTGAACTATTTAACTAGTTTTTCAAGATACTTTTGATAATAGAGATTTGAGACTTGTAATGAAGCTACAGTGAATTTATAAACAATGTTCTGTATTATTAAATAATCTACTATAAATTAATAATCAGTATCTTGATAAAGATACTATCTTCTCTGATAATTTAACTGAAATACAGAGCTTTTTAAAACATAATTTAATAAATATAATAACTCAACTTTCATTCAAAAGTGTAATAAAGAGATTGAGAATTCTGACTCATAGAAGTTCTAAATTAGAAAACTTATATTCTTTTCTTAAGAAACTGAAAGAAATATATAAATTGAACTGAAAGAAGTCTTCTGTTTTGAAATCAGAGTTCTGAGCTATATAATTTTATAAAAAGATCATTTTTTTATTACAGTATATAAAATATGAAAGTTATATTGAAGATATTCAGATACACTTTAACACTACTAATACTTTTTTATATTAAATAGAAATTAAATCTGCTGAACAAGTCTTATACAAGATAATATAATTAAATATAGAAAGTCAGAGCTAGATTATATTATCACTATTTTCATTTATAATCTGAATGAATATAATGATGAAGTATTTTTTTCAATCACTTTTATAAGTGTGATATAGTATAATAGAGTACTGAATCTTCTGATTTTATAAAAAAACACTGCTAATTATAATATTATTAAGCTCTCTGCTGTGAGTAGATTAAGTCTCTATATAATTTCAGTTACATTCAACTTCTCTGATATTTTAATATATAATCTGAAAGATACACAGCTTTTACACTGTATATAAAATATATTCTTTTTCTAAATTAACTCTAAATATTGAGAGTTCTTTGAGAATTGAAGCATGATTCTTAGATAATTTAGAGAGAATAGAGAGCTCTATATATAGTCTTTTATATTTCAGTAATTATATCTTTTCTAGCTATATATATAACTATATTTTTAAATAATGAATATCTGATACTGTGTGCTTCAATCATGAATCTGATTATACTCTAATTATAATCTTATTATACTCTGATCATGAATATTATATGATTTAAGCATGTCTAGCTTATTACAATTTAACTAATATATTATTGACACATTAGTGATCTCTAATATATATAAAATAATTATACATTTCAAAAAAATTAACAGTGATTTATATATAACTTTTTTTAAAACATTTTGATATTAATTACAGTGATAGCATGGTGAATCTACTGTTATTCAGAGTCACTAATTTCTGATATAGTACTTATATCTACAGAAAAGTCGACCTTGCTAAAAACATTATCAGACCTCATTATGTAAGCAGACCTTGTGAATAGAGCTCATGCAATCACTCTATCTGATAAAATACATAGATACAGCTAGTAACAGAGTTGTATTATGTAATTTTCTTAATTTTCTTAAAATATATAAGTAAATTATAATAATATAAATTGATTGAGAATTAATTGAGAATTGATTGAAAATTAATTAATTATATAAATATAAAAAATCTCAGTATTTAAATATAATATATATATATATATATATATATATATACACATGTCACACATATATAAAAAGTTTTATTATTATAATTTATTCAATCAATTGTAAATCAATTGTAAATCAATTAATATATATACATATATAATTGTAACAGGCCTACGCCGAAGAGATCAGTATTAGATATAGAGCTTATATAATAAAATAGAAAACATTAGAGAAGAAAAAGAAGAGATATAAGAATCTCAGTAGAAGTAGATATTTATATATATATAAAATAAAGCTCTGAGCAGATCTTAGAGTAGAAGAATAAAAGCTTTAATAGAAGTTTCAGCTAAGAATCAGAGCTTTTAGAAATGAAATTTATAAAGTGTACACTTTCAGTGAAGTGTAGCAGAATAATCTATTAATTAGATATAGTTTACTATATTAGTCTTTTCTCTCTGAAAATGAGAGTTTATTAGTAGAATTATAAGTATATAATTCTTATCAGTTAAAAGCTGCTGTTTCAGATAGTATAAAATTTGAAATTCAGATTAGACAGTTATAATTAACTTATTTTATAAAATATTATTAATTACAGTTATAAAATCTTTTATTAAAAATATCTTTAATTTTTTATTTAAATTTATTATTTTCTTCTATAATTTCTGATAATTATCAGTCAGAAGTTAGTTAAAAAGAAAATAAATCAGTAATAGTGTAGTAAAGTAAGTTTATATAAAAAATATTATAAATTTCTGATGAAGTGTTAAAATAATAGTTATAACTATCTAGAACTTCTATTACTTTATATTTTATATAATAATAATCTAGTGTATAAGATAGATATGTGATTTATATATTTCTAAGATTTAATTATATAAAATCTTCTATTTTATACTACTCAGTGAAATCTCATCAGATATTAATCTAATTCTTTTAATTCTATTTTATACTTATTATGAAGATCTCTGCTTAATTATAGATATTTTAAAGCTTTATTACTATATTATCTGCAATCTGAATTAAGCTACAAGAGTTTAATATAAACTGTGTAATTTCTAGAAGATTCAACACTTTCATGTGATAACTATATATAAAAAAGAATGAGCTTACATCTGTTAAAGCAGTATCTCAGTCATTGATAATAATTTCTATATATAAAAGAAGATTGTGTCAGTCATTTTATAAATAGTTATAGAATTTATAAAGATAATTCTTCACAGTCTAAATTATTTATTTCAATATATTATTCATTTCAGAGTGATAAATAGTTAATAAATATTATATAATTTTGAGAATTTAATAGATTTTTATTTAGAAAGTGTTTATAAATTAACAGTTTTAATCAGATACTATAGATCTTGATAAATTATATATCTGATAGAATAAGTTTTATAGAAAGACTTCAGTAATTTATTCAGTGTTCATTTTATTATAAAATTTTAATATTATATTTTTACTCAGTTAGTTAATAATAATTAGAATATTTTTATAGCTTTTACTTTCAGAGAAATTAATAGCAAAGTTAATAACTATATTTTATCAGATTCTATCAGAAATATCTAGCAGTTTCAGTAGATCTTTTCTATAATCTTTTTATAAGATAATAGAAGAGTAATAGTTATAGTTTCAGATAAAGTATCTGATACTGTTTAATATTTCAGATTAGTAGAATTTTTAAGAGATTATTCAGTATAGCTGTTCACAGCTTAAATAATTGATTATATATAAATCATGCATCTCTTGTATTATTCAGATGTATAGAGATTTAAACTGAGAGACTCAATATTATTCATGAAATTATAGAGTATTATTATTATTAATTAAGTATTCTGAAATATCAGTTCTTATACATAGTTCTGAAGAAAATTAAGATAATTCTTGATATACTATTTCAGTAAGTGCTTGAAGAAGTTTATCAGTTTAAATTATTATATATCACAGTTCATCTAACAGAGATTCAGAGAAAGTAAGAGAAGTTAAAATATTAATAATAGTTTAGAGAGAGAGTATTCTAATTAGAGAGATATATATAGTGCTATACATTATTTCATTATAATTTACTAGTATTTTAAAATTTAAAAGCTGATATTTTTAATTCACTCAGTGAGTATCTGTTATATCAGAAGATATATTCTATTTTTATTATAAAAAAGTATCTATCATTGAATTCTGACTGTCAGAATAATAGTGTATTATAAAATAAAAGTAATTTAATAGTTTGAATTAGTATATCTGTCATTCAGTGAGCTTGTAAGTGATTATAAAATACTTGAAATTTTTATAATCTGTAATTATTTTAAACTTGAAAATACTTCAGAGTTTGAAATCTCATTCTTCTAGACAGTGTACTATTATGAAAAGTTCTTTATTATAAATTTTATAATTGCATTTGATAGAATTCAGCTTTTTAAATATAAAGACACATAGTTATAGAATATTTTTATTATTATATTATAATATAGTCTCTTCAGTAATATAATCAGAGAAGTCAGCTTCAATAACTATTTTATAATCAGAGTTAAATATTATTAGCAGAGAGATACTAATAAATATTTTCTTTATTTATATAAATACAGCTTCAGTATTCACTGATTATTAGAATACTGAGTTCTTTTTAATAAGTTCAGTAAATAGTTAAATAATATCTGAGAAGTTTTATATAAATTATTAATAGAAGTTGATAAATCTGATGAAGCTTTATATACTCTTCACAGTATATAAAACTTTTTATTTAAAAATAGTAGAAATCTTCTCAGAGTTCATTCAGATACTCTTCTCAGCTTCTATAATAAAATCTAGATATTTTATACTTTTAATCTTGAAATTATATTTATCTATATCTATTAACAGATCTGCTTCTTATAGTTATTATAGAACTTTTTATATATATTCTTAATACTCTTCTCTGAACTCATCAGTAAAGATAAGAATATTATTAAAATATATAGATATAAATTTATCAAGAAAATCTTAAAACACTCAGTTAATATATTTTTAAAATATACTCAGAGTATTAGCTAGTCTGAAAGATATAACTACTTATTTAAAGAGATTATATTATATTCAGAATACTGTAAGTCATTCATCATTTTCAGTGATATAAATCTTATAAAAAACAGCTATAATATCTAACTTTATAAATCACTGAGCTTGTTTAATACATGCTAGAGTCTCATTAATAAAAGATAAAAAATAATGATTTTTCTTCATTAATCTGTTCAATTCTCAGTAGTCTACACAGAATCAGAGCTCTTCATCTAATTTCTTTATAAAGAGAATAGAAGCTGTGATAAAAAAGTTATTAATATATATAAATTCTTTATTTAACAGATCATTGAGTGTCTTATAAAGAAGAAGAAGTTCATTTCAGAATATATTATAAAGAAGTTCTTACAGTGATTCAGAGTCTTTATTATTCTTCTTTTCTAATTTAATATCATAATCTATCTCTGACTCTTGTAAAAGAGATAGATTTATAATATTATTTTATCAGAAAATATCTAGATATTCATGATATTACTGAAAGATCTTTATACAAAAATTTATTAATATAATTTAAAACAACTTTTCTAGAGCTTTTTTAATATCAGCTAGACTGACAGAGTAAATTATTATATAATTCTGTTATCAGTAACTTTATCAGAAGCTTTTTCAAAGTATTTTATAAATATTAATGAAGATCTGTATAAGATTCATAGTCTTATAAACATCATTTTTATATACTCAATTATTATTAGAGAATATTAAACTTCTGTTTCAGATATTCAGTAAGATGTTTTATTCAAATAGCTAGATAAGTTCTAGTATAAAATTATAGTCAAGATTATTGATTTTATATATATAAGCATCTTTGTATTGATATTCTCTGACATCAATATCTAGTTTTATTATATAATAGATGTAGACATCTCTTGAGTCATCAAATTCTATAAGAAATTAAAGCTTCAGTAAAAGAATATACTGAAGATTACAGTGTTTTATAACTGAAGATTTAATTATTATATAGTGATATAGATCACTGTCTATTATAACATTTATATTATATATACTATTTATCACAGTAGATATAAGAATCACATTTATTATTATTTTTTCTTTAAATTATTATTATTCAATCTTCTTGAGCTTCTATTTATAAGTTTAAATAGAAGCTAGTCTTTTCTCTACTTTATCAGAGCATTTTTATAGCTATTATCTGAATCTTCTTCTAATACAGTATAATTAATATAGACAGCTGATATTAATCTTTTCTTCAGATAAAAGAGTAGATAGATAGATTGATAGTTAGAAATAATATATTTTAATCAGTTACAGTTAATGCACACTTTTCATTGATATTAGTCAGTTACTTCTTCAGAAGCTATTTGTAACAGACCTATATTAAAAAGATTGATATTAGATATAGAGCTTATATAACAAAATAGAAAATGTTAGAGAAGAAAAAGAAAAGATGTAAGAATCTTGATAAAAGTAGATATTTATATATATATGAGATGAAGCTCTGAGCAGATTCTAAAACAGAAGAATAGAGGCTTCAATGAGAGTTTTAATCAAGAATTGAAGCTTTTAAGAGTAGAAATTTATGAAGTGTATACTCTTGATAGAGTGTAGTGAAATAATCTATTAATCAGATGTAGTCTGCTACATTAGTCTCTCTCTTCTGAAGATGAGAGTTTAAATGATAGAGTTATAAGCATGCATTTCTCATCAGTTAAAAACTGCTGTTTTAAATAGTATAAAATCTGAGATTCAGATCAGACAGTCATAGTTAATTTATTTTATAAAATATTATTAATTACAGTTATGAAATCTTTTATTAAGAATATCTTTAATTTCTCATTTAAGTTTATTATTTTCTTCTATGATTTCTGACAGTTATTAGTCAGAAATCAGTTAAGAAGAAAATAAATTAATAATAGTATAATAAAACAAGTTTATATAAAAAATATTATAAATTTCTGATGAAGTATTAAGATAGTAGTTATAACTATCTAGAACTTCTATTATTTTGTATTTTATATAATAGTAGTCTAGTGTATAAGACAGATATGTAGTTTATATATTTCTAAAATTTAGTTATATGAGATCTTCTATTTTATACTATTTAGTGAGATCTTATTAAATATTAGTCTGATTCTCTTAATCTTGTTTTATACTTATTATGAAGATCTCTACTTAATTATAAGTATTTTAAAGCTTTAACACTATATTATCAGCAATTTAAATTGAACTATAAGAATTTAATATGAATTGTATGAGTTCTAGAAGATCTAGCACTTTTATATAATAATTATATATAAGAAAGAATAAGCTTATATCTATTAAAACAGTGTCTTGACTATTAATAGTAACTTCTGCATATAGTAAAAGATTATATCAATTATTTTATAAATAGTTACAGAACTTATAAAGATAATTCTTCACAGTTTAAATTATTCACTTCAATACATCATTGATTTTAAGATGATAGACAGTTAATAAGTATTATATAATTTTGAGAATTTGACAGACTCTTGTTCAGAGAATGCTTATAAATTGATAGCTTTAGTCAGATACTATAAATCTCAGTAAGTTATATATCTGATAGAACAGACTTTGTAGAAAAGCTTCAGTAACTCATTCAGTATTCATCTTATTATAAAATTTCAATATTATATCTTTACTCAGTTAATTAATGATGATTAGAATATTCTTACAGCTTTTACTCTCAGAGAGATTAATAGTAAAGTTAATAACTACATCTTATCAGATTTTATTAGAAATATCTAGTGATTTCAGTAGATTTTTTCTACAATTCTTTCATAAAATAATAAAAGAGTAATAATTACAGTTTCAGATAAAGTGTCTGATACTGTTTAATATCTTGAATCAGTAGAATTTTTGAAAGATTATTTAATATAGCTGTTTACAGTCTGAGTGATCAGTTATATATAAGTTATATATCTCTTATATTATTCAGATATGTAGAGATTCAGAATAAGAAATTCATTATTATTTATAAAATTATAGAGTATTATTATTATTAATTAAGTATTCTGAGATATTGATTCTTATATATAGTTTTGAAAAGAATTGAGATAATTCTTGATATACTGTTTTAATGAGTATTTGAAGAAGTTTATTAGTTTAAGCTATTATATATCACAGTTTGTCTAACAGAGGTTCAGAGAAGATAAGAGAAGCTGAGATATTAATAATAGTTTAAAAAGAGAGTATTCTAATTAGAGAGATATATATTGTGTTATATATTATTTTATTGTGATCTACTAATATTTTAAAGTCTAAGAGCTAATGCTCTTGATTTATTCAGCAGACATCTGTTATATCAGAAGATATATTTTATTCTTATTATAAGAGAGTGTCTGTCATTGAGTTCTGACTATCAGAGTGATAGTGTATTGTGAAGTGAAAATAACTTAATAGTTTGAATCAATGTATCTATTATTCAGTGAGCTTATAAATAATTATGAAATATTTGAGATTTTTATAATTTATAATTATCTTAAACTTGAAAATACTTCAGAGTTCAGAGTTTCATTCTTCTAGATAGTGTACTATTATAAGAAGTTCTTTATTATAAATCTTATAATTGTATTCAGTGAAATTCAGCTTCTTAGATATGAAAATACACAGTTATAGAATATTTTCATTATTATATTATAATATAGCTTCTTCAGTAATATAATTAGAGAAGTCAGCTTCAATAACTATCTCACAGTTCAAGTCAAATATTATTAATAGAGAGATACTAATAAACATTTTTTTCATTTATATAAATATAGATTCAGTATTCACTAATTATCAGAATACTGAGTTCTTCTTAATAAGTTCAGTAAATGATTAAGTGATATCTGAGAAGTTCTGTATAAATTATTAATAGAAGTTGATAAATCTGATGAAGCTTTATATATTCTTCACAGTGCATGAGGCTTCTTATTTAAAAATAGTAGAAATCTTCTCAGAGTTCATTCAGATATTCTTGTCAGCTTCTATAATAAAATCTAGATATTTTATACTTTTGATTTCAGATTTGAGACAAAACGCTTTTTCCCGAACCAGCCCAATTCTTCGAATTAGAAGACGAAAAGACATACAGCGAATAGCTAATAGCTAGCTGACTATCTCATTCAATTTTGAAGAGATTTGAACAAGATACTGTCAAGTTGTGGAAGAAATAGTGAATAATAGCCCTGAGTGGGAAGAAATCACGACTTTCAGATACAGCCACACAACCCCTGGTTCAAATATCTAGAAAAGTGTATGA
>PDND01000145.1:26144-75095 GCA_002572855.1 [Emmonsia] crescens | reverse complement strand
AAAATTTAAAAAAAAAAAAAAAAAAAAAGAAAATCACAGTCACCTACCTTCACTGCCTTTTTGTAATACTTAATGTTATCCCGATCGATGTCGTGATGGGATCGCATGGGTTCTTTAAGCTGAGGTCCAACGACAATACCAGGACCTTCAGTAGCAGGGCCGCTGGTGAAAAGCATAATACGACCACCAGCGCCCTGGAATGACGTTTCCATCAACCCTACCGCCACACTGAGAGCAACGCCAGTGCATCGCAACGGCCGCTTATCGTTGGCAACTGGCCACGGGTCTCGCTGTAATTGTTCAAGAACGTTCGTAATCTGGAAATCGGCCTGTTGCACTGGTAGGAGGAATCTTGCGGCTGGAGACAAAGGAGCATTTGGGCGGCCAGGTTGTTGAGGCACATTTGGACGGAGGCCTGGAGCGAGGAGACCAAGCATCTCCTGAACCTGTTTGGCGGAGTAATCTTTGCTTCCCCGGAATACATATGACTTGGCGCATTCGGTATAGCCAATCTCATGGATTTGGGCCTATATGTGTTTTTGAGTTAGTTAGCTACTATTTCAATGTTGCGTAGAGGGTCATAGGAGAGCGTAGGTGTTCTAACCATTGTACCGTAGGTAATCAGCCCAACCAATGCATTTGGCGGCAAAAGGGAAAGGCTCATGACAAGGGAATCCTTCACGGCCTTCAAGCTATCTTCCTCCTGGCATGTATCGACCACAAAGAGGAAAATAGGAGGGGCTGGAGCTGGGCGTGCGAGCTGGTATTCGATAGTGGTGCTCTGTGGATGAAGTTCAGGTGGGATTGCATTTTCTGTTATGTCTTTGTAGTGCGGGGGGAGGGGATTCCGTTGGAGACAGAAGGGGCATATCCATATACGAGCACGGATATCGACGTTGCTATATATCGATGTCAGTCACGGCTTTTGTCGCAATATGCTGAGCTGAGGGCCCAGAGGCGGGGCGGGGTGAAAGTGTAACATACGCAAATGGATTGAGAACAGCTCTGCATGGCTGCTTGCAAGTAACCGGTTCATATTGCAGCAGAGGGGAATCGGGTTTCTCTTTCAACGGCGTATAAATTGCTCCAATAGGTACCACGAGTCGGGACGCCTCCTATTTTTGAATCTCAGCAACTGAACCCCAACAACCAAGGGGTAAGAGGGACGGGGGCCAACAAACCATGCGCGTGCTTGGGAAGGTATTCCAACTGAGCCTAATCCCATCGCGGTCCTCGACTTCACTCCACTGGTCCTTCAATGCCTCGTAGTCCATGGTTGCGAAGTTGCCGTAGCTGCTCTGATACGGGCGTCAGTCAACTGGGGGGGATTTCGACAAGAGGAAGATGCACAACACAGCGTTGGGGGGGCGATGTGCACGATTGGGGTCGTGGTATTAGCTAACGATCAGAAGAGTCTAGCCCCGCGCATAATCGTAACTAATGATGATCGGAAGAACAGAAACACGGGGTGGTGGTATAGACAAGCTTCGTGATCGTGATGATGATGATGATGTTTGGTCTGTGGTAGTTGAAGCCAGGTTGCAGGATTGTTGGTCTGTGCGGTCCGCCGTAGTGACTGAAAAATCTCCTGGTATAAAAAGTCTGACCACAACCACAACTTATCCTCTTCCTTTTATAAATAATCACGCCGACTATAACACATTACTTATGCCAGCTTCTGTCATTCTCAATGATGTCGCTGTTTTCGCGTCGCGCGGAGAGGGATTAAATTTAATTATTTTTACCCATGGCTGGGCACCTGTCTTTGAGAGCTCATTCTGATGCTTTAGGATGAATCGGGAATCAGCAGCGGTAACATACTTTTTGTACTTGACTGATAGTTATGTGTTTTTCGTTCTTTGCCTTAATCGGCTGCCTAGATATTGCTGGGAGGTCATTTACGTCCTATCCTACTTAATATGACGATTGGAATAGTGCAGTTAACGATTCGAGATGTGTTTTGAAAGGAACAATACCAATTCAATTGTTGAAAAATGAAAAATCCGCTCGTACGCACATTAATACATAATGATAATAATAATAATAATAATAATAAAAAGCCCCGTTATCAATCCCTCCCAATGAATCCAACGCCAGTCATAATGGATAAATTACAATGTGTATACCGTTCCTCCCAGGGCCCCATGAGCCAAACTCACGACGTCATCTCCACATCCTCCTTCGCAATTTTCCCCAAATTCTTCAGCAAATAACTACGCTTGAAATACGTATTCGGATGAACAATGGTATCAAAATCAGTCTGACTCCAAGAGCCCTCGTCGCGCACTTTTTTGATCTCCGCTTTATGCGCGAACTCAAACACTCGATTGCAGGCAATGTGATAGCGAGTCTTGCCCACGTCCTCGCGCACCCCCCGCAAGACTTCCTTATCATTAACGCCCGTCGCCTGAAGTAAGCTAATGAGATTCTCGACCGAGAAATGTCGGTAGGGACATCCGTGTGTTTGGCCGGCGCCCGGTGAATTATCTGTGAGAATCTTCTGGCAGGAGTAGGGGGGATATCCACGGCCCCTGCGATTGACATCACCCCCGACATCACCGTACGCGTGGCGGACGTTGTACTTGTACTTGGAGTTGAACTCGTCATCAGTGAATTTCTTGAAGGATTGTCGCCAGAAGACCAGAGCGTCCTCGAGCGATAGGCCGATGCCCTTGAGGAAGAGGGTATACTGCAAGCGGCCAAAATGTTTCAGATGTGAGTTTTTGCGTAGTTGCATATGTAAGTTGCGCATGCAGAGTGGGAAGTGTTGAGAGAGGGCGTCGATGGATGCTGCTGTGATGGGTGCTCCAGGTACAGATCCCTCGTCCTCGGCGTAGGTGGAATCAGATGTGCCGAAATTTTTCGAGAGATGGTCGAGAATGGGAGTCAGACGGTCGTCCTCGTCCAGTCGGGGCAATGCTCGGCTCGTAAACTAGGGTAGACAGTTAGTATTCTCACGACTAGGCCTTTTAGGAATAAGAATCCCATATCCCATACCTCAAGCGCTTTCTCCAACCGTGCCGTAAATTCCTCTAGAACCATGCTAAGCTGCTCTCGCACGGGCACATAAGCCTTCCCCTTCTTCACAAACACGCCTCTCCGCTCAACCAGCTCTGGCACCTTCTCCCAGTCCACCTTAAACCAGCTCTCTTCCTCAAGACGTCTCACACCGTACGTGGTTGCCAGCAAGCTTTCGCTGAGTTCATGCTTCTCCTCACTCGAAACCACATCCCAATTGAAATTGAGGCTCTTGACGAACTCGCGTCTTTCGTTGGCGTCGTCCCCTTGGAAGCGGAATTTGAAAAGCATGGTCTCAAGACGAACAAACCGGCGCCTCAGATCTTCTGTTGACGAGAAGGCGAGACGTAGAATGAAGTGGGAGTAATGGTCCTTTTGCCGTTCATTTCGTAGGCGTTGGTCCACACCTGTGTTGGAGGAAGTGTTGGAGGAAGTGTGGGCGGAAGTGTTGGCGGAGAGTGGGAGGAATTTGGTTAGGAGAGGGGTGATATGGGCGACTGTTTCTGCGGGGGTCTTGTTTCTATATGAGCATGCTTCCAGCTCAGCAAGGACTATTGATTTGTTTGAAGCAGTTAGCTAGTACCTTCAAAAAGCCTCGTAAAATATTATACAAAATCTGCCACAAACATACTTCTTAATCTGTCAATAGCCCATTGTTCAAATTGCTCGAGAGTGATTTCCTGGGTTGGGGGGGTTTCGTAGAAGTTGAGGCGGTGGGCATAATCGTGTTCTTTGTATGTTGGAGATGCGAACTGTTTCTTCTTATGGCCGAGTTGACGACGTTTAGAATCAACGCTGGATCTATCGTACTGAATCATGCTGGCTGTGATATATGGTAGTAGTAGTAATGGTGGGATCTGGTGGCCAGAGACACTTGCGGAGAAAATAATAAATCAGTTGGTTGATGTTTCGACGCGTCCACTTTAAGTTGTTACGTGATCTCAAGTCGCGAACCATCATTCCTCACGTGATATCGAATGCATCGGCCTTTTTAGCGAATTGGCGAATCTATTAATGGAGAACTCCGCATAGCACTCCACCCACGGATTCCAAGGTTCACTAATCCGTACGGAGTACTGAATTCATAATGGGGCCATTTTCTCCTGATGCAACTTTTATGTATGTATGTACGTATGGAGCTGTCCATGTGATGTCCCTAAATCTCCCGATACCTTGTCTATCGAACTATCCATCCATTTCTTCAAACCGAGGAATAATAAATTGCTCTTGATATGATTCCCCGCTGCAGCTGAGCTGGCTTCACCATCCCCCCGCTCTCTACAGCATCCACCTTATTACATCCATATATAACAATCGCGAATTGCATGTGTTGCTTCCCCGGCAGGATATTGTACACGTGACTCCATTCCATTCCAACGAATAGCAGCTGTGGGGCAACATTGGGCCAATGGAGACTCCCGATTGGCCACGGCTGCTGACTCACCACCCCAGATCTCAATCCCGACTCAACTCACCGAAACCTTGGCAAGTTCTTTAGGGTTAACAGGGTTATTCCAAGGTTGCCAGCGCCATTGCCGCCCGCCGGTGATACTTTTTTAACTCTTTTCTTCCCCCCTGACTTCTTGTGTGCGCCAATGCATATTACTGACTTCAGGGTGCCTGTTTGCTTGTTCTATTGTTATTATTATTATTACTATTATTATTCTACAGGATGATTTAGATTCATCCCTTTCCCCCGGTTCCTCTCCTCCTCCTCTTCCTCCTCCTTCTTCTCACCGTCGCCCCCCCGGCCCTGTTTCTTGACTCCCAAGCACATTTCAATCCAGCTTGCAAGTTCAGCTCCTCTGGAGGAATAATGTTCCGCACGACGAGGCAGCTGAAAAAAGCTGCTCGGATCATCCTCGTTGGAGCTCCCGGCGTTGGAAAGGGAACCCAGACCGAACGGTTGATCAAGAGGTATCCCCAGCTCGCATCCATCAGCTCGGGGGACCTTCTTCGGGAAAATGTTCGCAGCAAGACACCTCTAGGTTCGTTCTTTTATAAAAGAAAAAGAAAAAGCCTTCTTTCAATTGCTTTATATAAAGCCATTCAAATCTAACACACAAATAACTAGGCCTCAAAGCGGAATCTACCATTCTGGCCGGAAACCTCGTCCCGGATAATGTCATTCTCGACCTCATCTCCTCCGAACTCTCTTCCAAGGGATGGCTCTCCGCACCTCCTCCCACCACCACCACCACTACCCTAATGCTAAACCGCAACGCCTCCTTCATCCTCGACGGCTTCCCCCGCACCGCAACCCAAGCCGCATCCCTCGATCGCCTAATCCCCATAAACTTAGTCGTCCACCTCCTCACACCCCCCGCCATCATAATTTCCCGCATAGCCTCGCGCTGGGTCCACCCCCCCTCCGGCAGGGTCTATAATACAGAATTCAACGCGCCCAGGGAACCGGGCAGGGACGATGTCACGGGTGAGCCGCTGGTGCAGCGCGAGGATGATTCGATTGAGACGTGGAAGCAGCGGTTGAGGAAGTTTGAGGAGACGAGCCGGCCGTTATTGGAACATTATGAGCGGCGGGGGTGTCTTTGGCGGGTTGAGGGGGAGAGCAGTGATGAGATTAGTCCGAAGTTGTTTGAGGAGATTGATCGGAGGTTTTCGTAGGGGGGAGGGGAGGGGAGCTCGGGGTTTATATATATATATATATTTATTGCTCTTTGGATTTCATATTCTTGTCGGGATTTTTTTATCTTTGCCCCTTCGTTATTGTTAGATTTGTTAGCTCTTGCTCGCGCTTGGGAGCGTTTGTTTCGTTTCGTGCTCTTTCTCTCTGTTCCCCTCCGTTTTGCTTTTGGGAACCCCTGGGATAACTGCCCCCCGCTATTATTCCCTAGAGAATAGTCTTCCATCAACAGCTTTTAGAGCTGTACATGTACATTATCCATAACTACCTACGCATTGATATGGAATTGACATGTGAGAACAATCATCCCCTTTTTTTTCTCCAGTCCAAACCGTGCTGAGGACCCCTTCATCATTTTTTTGGATCAACCAAATAACGAGATTGTGCAATAATAACGATGGTATAATGACGATGATAATGGTAGTAGATCGCTAACGGCGAAGAATATATAAATAAAATAAAGAACTAAAGTGCACGCCCGACGAAGATATGTATGAAAAGGTACAATACAGGCAAGAACTCCACCCCCGTATAACAGGAAAAACATATCCAGCAAATATGCATAACACATCCATTTCCACGTCGTAAGGTGCGAAAAAAAAAATTGCAATCAGAAATCAAACGCTTATAACAACTCGAAAACAAAGTCCAAAAAAAGAAACTTCAAAAACCCCCCCCTGGTACCCATCTACTTTTTCCCCCCTTGGCTCCCAACACCACCCGCACCAGCCGCCGCCGCCCTCTCCCCTTCCAACACCGTCATCCGCGTCTTATACTCCCGCGGACTCTCCCACCCCACCGCCCCCTTCCCCTTCCACAACCCCTTCCCTTTCCTCCTCGCCCTCTCCTCCGCCCGCCTATACCTCCCCTCCATCGCCTTCCCGCCAAATTCCACCCCGCTCTTCGCCTCATACACTGTCGCCATCCCCGCCCGCAGCATCTGCAAGCCCACATCGCGCCGGATGAAGGGAAACGGCCACCGGCGCACGTATGCGGTGGCTACGACGCGGCCGTATTGGTCTTGGCGGTAGACGTAGGCGCGCACGCGCCGGTTGAGGAGGTAGGTTGTTAGCCAGGTGTGGGCGTCTTGGGAGAAAGGTTGGGCTGGGCGCCCGAAGTGGGGGAGTTCGGGGGCGTCGATGCCTGCGAGACGGATGTGGATCTGCCAGTGAGAGTGCCGTAGTGGTTAGATGGGGTGTGTTGTGTGTGTATGTGTATGTATGTATATAGTGAGAGGCGACTAAAATGAAAGAGGCCAAATTTTAAACACATACAGTCCGATCCTTCAACTCCTTCTTCGCCGTTGGCACTTTACGAAACGGCAACCAACCCCACCCCGCCAACCGGCCGCCAGGGGTATGGAACATGCGGAAATTATCTCCATCGCCCACGCTCGTGACTCGTCCGAATAAACTGCGTTTATGAAAATAAGTTGGTGAGATATTCGTCGCCACAGGGATGCGGCGGAGGTACTGGCGGTGGATCCGCACGCAGAATAGGATGCCGCCGGTGAGGAGGAGGGTGGGAATTAGGTTTCGGGGGTCTTTGAATTCACCTGCCCAGTCGCGGGCGCTGAGGGAGGCATTCCAGTCTCGTTGGGGTCGGGGGTGCTTTTTGCTCTGGGGGTTTGGTATGGAGGGGGGGGAGGAGTGTGTATGAGGGGTGGTGATGGGAGTAGAGCAGTTGGCGCATTGGGGGGGAGAGGAGGAGGAGGGTTTGTTTGTTTCTGCTGGTACTGCTGGGGTGTTGTCGCCGTTGTTTTCGTTATTGGGCATCTGCTGCTGCGATCCGGACGACCAGAACAGCCATCGCATGACGATTTATGTTCTTTTCTGTCGTCTTATATTTGTAGGTGGGGAGAGGACAAGAGAAGTGTTTGTTGTTGTTATTGTTGTGTATAGTTTTATAGCTCGTTGCGGGCGGAGTTGATGTCACCGATGTCTTGGCGTTGAGCTTGGATCGTTTGAAGCTCGGCAACAGCAGATCTATATCCAGGATGTTGCTAGGGAGAAACTAACGCAAAATATTCCAATATTCTGTAGCACCAAAGGAATTTCTTTACAATTTAGTGATTTCTATTTTCTGTCAAAATGTCATCAATTATTAATCTCTAATATAGTATGGGAAAACACAGGCATTTCGCTGTGTCTAATCACCACATCGATCTAGTTCGCAGATGAAATAATATCACGCAAATACAAACCAAGGATGTTCAAATACAAGCTTTTCCTGTTTGTATCTGTATCTTATGTGCCTGGATATGTTACATATATATATAGATATAATAAATGCCCAGCCGCCTAGGGCATAAAAGAATAAATTTGTATAGATCAGGCAGAAAAGAGAAAATGTACATATTTAATCTAGGAAGATACATGAATGCCACGCCACGGAAAATCATTTATTTTAGCGTTATGGGGAGAGCCGACTTGGCCTTCTGGGCTGCCTTCTCCGCTGATAGTTCCGCAGCCTTCTTGAGTTTGGATTGTTTGACCTTCTGGAGATATGTGAAGAGAAGGATGAAAAGTAGCTCAACCCTATATAAATGCGGATGGTTAGCAGATCTGTGTGCCAGGTTAGGAGGGGTTGTTTTTTTCTCTTCTTTTTCATTACCTTTCCTTTGTCATCATCAAGAATCCCTGAACCAAGAGCCCCTTCAATATTTGAGGGCCAATTCCTTTGAATAGCGCCAGGGGTCCCTCGTGCTCGATGACATACCTCATCACCTCACTAAAGGTCTTAAACGGTTTGCCCTGTCGGATGGGAGGTGGCCGGGACTGTAGCCCAACTTTGGCCACGATCAATGGTTGCGTTACGATGGTCGCGAGGGACTTTGACATGGCACCCAAAACTGTTCCACCATTTATCAGCAAATATGCCCCACGAGGGTGGGGGGTTGAAGGCAGAGGATGGAATTTTGTTTTTTTTTGGTTTTCACTGACGAAATGCTTCCCATGGTTTCAGATTGGCCTTCCCCGGGAATACGACGTCCCTTAGTCTCTGATAAGTTCCGTAAGTAATAGCGGGATTGACCACAAGGACAAGACTGGCTTTGAGGCCTCTCCACAATCCACTCCACCCATCCTCGCTGTTGATGACTTCCTTTCCGGTTTCAAACAACCCTTTCTTCTCTCCCTTGGGCTGCGTCTGTTGCCTGGTTGTAATGACCGAGACGGGAATTGTGAAAACTTGCGCGACAGCACCGGCAACAGCTCCGAGAGAAAGTTCAATGGCAGTGCCTGGTGGTTTCTTCACACGGGCCGATGACATGTAAAGCGTCCGTACAATCGTATACCAGTAGAAGTATGCAAAGTTGGTCGATGCTACGCCGAGAAGAGAGCCATGGATGCCGGAATAGAGGCCCTTGACGCCCTCATCGGCCACGATTTTGTTGATCGCATCTATCGTCGAATCATAGTGGACTGCGTCGCCGGGTACATGGCCGTTTTCGATCTTTGAAGATTTAACTTGGACTTGAAGCCGGGTTTTTACGCTGTTTTTTTGTGTGCGAAAATAAATTAGAATTTTTGCGTCCCATTTTCGTTCTCTCCGGGGGGGGGGGTGTCAAAAAGGGCTCACATGTCCAATGGATATACTAATGCATTTGCCAGTACAGCTCCTGATGCTCCTGCGATTGCGCTTTGCAAGGGCGAAAGACGCACCGGCTTCGACTGACCGGCCATGGGGCCAAATTAGAAAGCTAAATTTGCCTTGTTAATGAGCCAGTTGGTAATTTTCCGTTGCTGGATTTCTTTCAGTTGTCTGAGCGGAGGCAGGGCAGGGCAGGGCGGCGGGGAGGCGAGGCGAGGGGACAAAAAAAACGAAGATAATCCGCCCAACGCCGTTTACTCTCTCGAAAAGAAATAAAAGGAAAGCGAGAAGAGTGGAGAGTGGAGAGTCCTCACAAGATGGGAGGGATTGCACAGAGAGGCAAACGCGAGATATTTCGTTATAACTATTTCGTTTAATTAGTTAATTGCGGAGGACTGCCACCAGCCATCAGCTTGCAGCCGGAGAGCGCGCGAAAACAAAAACCTGGGCTCGGGCTACGGGGATGAGCCGAGGCATTTGCGAGGTCGGCTCATGGATGTCGATATCAAGCTCTTATTATTTATTCTATAACTAACAACTAACCAAATAAAATATGGAAATTATAAAGCAGCTGATGGAACTGATGTGGTCACAATATCCTTATCTTCATTTCAGAAAGGCGAAGGCTATGTAGTTAACATGGTATTTTTGTTCTTATCCCCAGGTTCGCTCCGGCACACGAACTGAACGGAAAACATATATATGTTTCAAATTGTAGCTCATCAGTTAGGGATTCCCAGCAGACCAGGCACTGCGGATTCAAGGGACCATCTTAGGTGAAGGGCCAACGATGTTGATATCAGTCATCTTGAAATGGCCGAAATCCCAAGAGCCGCTTGAAGCCTGTTTAAAACACTCTAAAGATGAAACCTGATATGGCTCAGGCCTGACATTGGCTCTGTTCTTTAGCTGCTAAGTCCCTTATCACTGAGATCTTCACTCAGATCTTGCTAGATACTGATAATATAGTTACTGACCTCATAGCTTTCCGACTCATTGCAACTCATGCGGTGAATACGCTGTTCCTGCTGAGAATCATAGATGCTTTAAGAGAACAACCACTGGTCTAGTTAATTGAACACGTAGCTAGAATAAATGTATATCTCAACTGCAATATCTTCAAACCTAAAACAATAATAGCCACTCCCTGGGTCGGTGAAGGGGAGCAAATCGCAAGTCCTCTTCGCTTCTCTTCACCTCGGATATCGGGATTCGGCCATTCTCCGGGCTTCACTTTTCACTTTTCACCCCAACTTGGCATTATTGATCTTCACTATTTAGCTGGCCACCCGTAGCGCCATTAACTAAACTAACTAACCTTCCAACTAACCACAAACCCGCGCCGCCAAGTTCCAACGAGCTCCTAGACATAGGTTTAATAACTATCATTATTTAATTGTTATCGTCGTCATCTTCACCAAATTACCGCATACAGTTCTGGTCCACCCTTGCAGCCGCCAAAGCCGATGCGCACCAATTAAACACTCGCCTACTGGGCTGGGCTTTGTTTCCTGGGGCGTGGTCTATCAATCACGTCTCCCTTGCCACCTACAGGAATCGGGATGCCCCCGCCATCCTCAACACTGGGAGAGCTTGAGATTCAGGCACGGGTAACGCTCCCCATCTGCAAACTATATCCATCAAGATGCATGTTATTATTTTTGAAAAGAAAAGAAAAGAAAAGAAAAGAAGAAGAAGAAAAATTAGACTGACCACCTCGAATTAGAAAGCGGAGAAGGATGTGTCTGTGGCCGAAACACAGAGCACTGCTCTGGATGCCGCAATCAGCGCCGTTGAGAGTTACCTGAATGCGCTTAGGCTAGCTAGCTCTCCTAGCGAAAAACAAAGGCTAGATGCCAAATGTAAAGAGCTTCTTAGAAAGGCAGAGGATATTAAGAAATCCAAATCTTGGAGCCAATATCTACAGACAAGCACCAGCAGCGGCCGTAGCAACAGCAGCGCGGGGTCCAGGCTTCGAGAGCCAGTCTCGACACGAAATCTTTCCAACAGAGAGCAGATTATCCTCCTGGAAGATTCGAAACTCAATGGATTTGTATTCCCTCCTTGGTCGGCTGTGCCTGATGCGAGAGAATTTGAGCTGGAAGAAGATGGCGTCCTATTTACGTATGTATTAGCTGACACCGTAGCCAAGCCGTCCTTTTCAGGGTCAAGACTAAAAAAAGTCTGATACACAATAGGGACTCGTGCGATCTCCCACTCTCGGAGTTACAGCGCGAGATTTTCAATGGCTGGAAACGGCCTTCAGAGATTCTATGTGCCGGAGAGGCAAATGATGGCGGTGACAGTCCTAACTCTGTTATGGGAAGCATTCATCCCATAGATTTAGTACAGGATGTTACGACAGATTGTTCCGTTGTTGCAAGCCTTTGCGCTGCTATTTCTCAGGTGGAAAGAGGATATTCAAAGGTATGGCTACATTCCTACCCACCAATGGTATGGTATTAACGTAGCTAAGAATGAATGGGTATATTTAGTCTTCTGCGATAAAGCTTTATCCATCAGAAGAGGAGACCTTCAGCCCAAAGATATCACAGTCGGGGAAATACATGTTTCGAATGCACTTTAATGGATGCTACCGGAAAGTTGTAGTTGACGATCGACTTCCGTCGTCTAAAACTTCAAGATTTCTCCATGTCATTGACAGGAATAACCCCGCACTCCTGTGGCCAGCTCTGGTCGAAAAGGCATATTTAAAGGTTAGAGGAGGCTACGACTTCCCTGGAAGTAATTCTGGGACTGATCTTTGGATCCTCACTGGCTGGATTCCGGAACAAATATTTCTGCATGATGAGGATGTCATCTCTGATCAGCTATGGAAACGATTATTCAATGCATTCAACTATGGCGATGTATTAATCACTGTTGGCACGGGATTATTGACTGAACGGGAAGAAGAGGAACTTGGCCTTGTGAGCGTGCATGACTATGCAATTCTTGATATGAAGGAAGAGAATGGGCGTCGCCAATTCCTCGTCAAGAATCCTTGGGCAGCTGGCTCTGTTTGGAAAGGGATCGGACAATCCCACCCTCTTGCTGAAGGCGACGGTCAAAGTAAACCCGACCAGCAGCAATGTCGTCCCCCTCTTTCGCCAGGAACATTCTGGACCGATTGTGATAAATTGCTTCAGAATTTTGAAAACTTATACTTAAATTGGAATCCGAAGCTCTTTTCCTATCGACAGGATATCCATTTTACTTGGGATCTTTCTTCTACCAGTTCCGTTCCCGGCTGCTTTGCTGGAAATCCACAATTTTCGGTGTTCTCCAAAGCGGGTGGCTCTGTTTGGCTTCTGTTAAGTCGACACTTCAATTCCGGGGACTACATCAGGCCTAGAAACCAGCTTATAGACGTGTCTTCTGAGAGTGATGAACCTGGCTTCATTAGCATCTATGTTTTCAAAAAGGGCGGCCAAAGAGTCTGTCTGAGTGATGGGGCCTTGCGTCGAGGCCCTTACGTTGATTCGCCTAACACATTGATGAGGTTTGAGATGCCTCCAAATACTATTTACACCGTTGTGGCTGCAGAGCAATCCTTGCGGAGGTCGAACCAGAACTTTTCTTTGTCGGGGTTCTCTACGGCCCCCCTGTCTATTTCACATGCTACTGAGGAATACGGACATGTTAGGAAGTTAGCTGCTGCATGGACAACATCAACCGCTGGAGGCAACGCAGACTCGGCAAGATACCCGACAAATCCGCAGTTTAGAATCGATATCACAGAGCCATGCGATATTGCTGTTATGCTCGAGACGGAGGATCCCGAGCTAGCTACACACGTCAAGATAGTGTGGTCAGATGGCAAGCGTGTCTCTAGCGTTCGGTCTCGGGACGTTGCTTTTGACAGCGGAGATTATCGCCGTGGCTGCGCCTTTGCTGAACATTCCTACCTAGCTAAGGGTTCATATACCGCTGTTTGCTCCACGTTTGCTCCCGACCAGCTGGGCAAGTTTACTCTGTGGATCAAAACGACCAAGTCATGCATCGTGAAGCCATTGCCGGCTGAAGGGGCTGGACAATTCAGCATATTGTCTGACATTGGCAAATTCCCACCAGGTACGGATAGGATTCTTGCGCCCATTACCACGCCCCGACTAGCCAAAATAAAAGCTATTGTGAGACATAAGGGCTCGTGGACAGGAAGCCGAACTGTAGCCCCATCACCGATTCTGATGACTCTTGAGTTGGGACAGGGTCCTTATAAAGATATACTCGCATCATCTGGCGATGGGAACTTCAGCGATGCTGTCAGCGGGATACGGATTGAGGAGTTCAATTTGCAACCAGACTTTGAACATAGAGGGGGTCTGTGGCTTGTTGTGGAACGAGTTGGGGGTCCCGGGGGTCAGGTGCATGATGCTATTGAGCTGGAGATTTTGTCTGAGGAGCGGGTTGCGATTGGCCCATGGGGAGTCGGTGATGGCTGAATAATGACAGCTATTTGTTCTTCATCCTTCACATACATCACACCCACACAAGCGCGAGGAAATGGGTGACGATAATTAATTGAACTGGCAATTGTATTAACTGTCGAGAAAGGGGCGGGCGGATAGCATCCGCATAAGCGAGGGGGCATTCATATCTCTGAATAATTTTTGAGTGATATATTTTTCAATGGTCCCATGAACTGCCTATAGAGATATCACGATAGTACCATCATTGATTTAAATACAAAGTATTGAAATATCCATTCATTTGCCAGTTATATTATACTTTCGAGGTAGCAGTGGCGGCTGCTGACTAATATCATATCGTAATATCCCTCCACCACCAACGTCATCTATCGCTAGAGCTCCCCCAGTATTCCATATATTCCATTCTCTAACACAAGCAATCCGCCACGTTGACATATATCAGATACAAACTTGCTACTGAACAGTTATATTCCAATTCAGACATAATGGCAGCCAATATTCCGGCGAAACTGAAAGCTGCAGACATCACCCGCTTTGTCACTCGGGCGTCGCAGCTCGAGAAAGTGAAGCCGGTGGTATCCTACTGGTGTATGTTTTCCCCAGACTGGTTCTGAGCTATCGTTGCGGGGGAGGAGAACAGGACGGAACTGATACCTGGGGACTCAATTACCAGGCAATTATTGGACTGTGAATCAGATATTATCAAAGGGACTCCACAATTCAGATGGCGAATGTCTAAAATACACAACAGATCTTATGGATAGGCTGGAGAAGGTTGGTTTGGCTGGTTCATCTTGCTCCCTAGGTAGAAAGGGATTAATCGAGGCTAACTCGCCCTACAATGTCTTCTCTAGTTTAAATCCGAACATGCTGATGATGATACCGTTACCGATGACGCTGCTGGACAGGCTTATGTGGAACAATTTGGATTGGAAACCTTCCAGCGGGCCGACAACGCTGTTCGGGCCAACAAAGCTTCATTGTTCGCTAGTGGATCTTCACCCTAGCTGCTCTACTTACAGTTTTCGCTAACTATTCGGACTAGACAAACTGCGGATACGTTCCAAGCCGCGGCGACCTTCCTAGAGCTATGCCAGATATGGGGACCTATTGACCCAGAAACAGCTGCCAAGGTTAAGTTTGCAAAATACCATGCCTTGCGCATTGCCAAAGCGCTTAAAGCAGGGGAGGACCCGAACCTATCGAATCCATCGATGGAGGAGGAGGATACACTAGATGATGGCCCTGCCTTGGATCCCAATGATCCTGAAGTTCAAGCGCTAAATGGCCCACCCTCACAGTTAGCACCACCGGAAGTCAAACTACGACAACCGTCTGTAGAAGATGTTCCAGATGAGTTTGACAATGAGGAGCGAATGCTAGCGCAACAGTCATATCTAAACGAATCACTCCATCCCTCCAGAGCCTCGTCCGTTCCGCCTCCACGACGAGCGGAATCAGGCAATATCACAGCTGCATCCAGTACAGGCCTTCCAAGCCCACCCACGTACTCAGCTGGTATGATGGACCTAAGCCCTGATGCGCGCCAGCGCCCTTCACATCTCTCTCAAGCATTTGTTCCTGACCTTCCTGCAGCCCCCTCTGACTTCCCCTCCCCCGCCTCAAGCTCGCAAGATCTATCCTCCCCGGGCCCAGGTCAGTTGTCGGAGCGGAGGACCTCCCTCAGTACCTTTCAGTCCTTCCCGGCTCCAACCACGCAACCGATGGAACCCGCAACAACCGACCTCCAGGGATCGGCAGGAACACGCACGCCACCCTCTTCCGCATTTGAAGGATGGACTCGACCGACCCCGCCGACCGCCGCACCACCCACCAGTATCCAACCCGCAAAACCCGCGCACAGCATAAGCTCGTACCCCAACCCGCCACCAAACCAAGGGGTTGATGAGGACTCGATCGCAAAAGCTCAAAAACATGCCCGGTGGGCCGTGTCAGCTTTGAATTTTGATGATGTACCGACTGCAATTAAGGAGTTGAGAAATGCCTTGAATAAACTAGGGGCTCAGTGATTTTTATTGTATTAATTGACTTCTTTTACACTTTCGTTGGCCTTTTCTTTTATGTTGTATCAAGCGTGTTGTGTGTATGAGGAACAATGAGATTTTATGCCTAATGTTTTTTTTTCTTCTACTTTTATTTTTGGGGGAAAAGAAAGATGCGAAAGCAGTTATTTTTTTATTTTTTTTATCTTTGAAAAATTGAGATAATTGAGAGAAATTGAGAGAAATTGGAAAAAGGCAAAGCATTCAGCTGCTTATGTAGTTAAGCTACCTGGCCTGCTGTCAAATATCAGGTACATTGATGCTGGCTTCCCTTTTCCGTCCCGGTGATCCATTATGGAATATCAGAAAATGGAACTTTCTCTGGACAGACGACGGAGGGAGGCAGGCAAGGGTTCTTTGTTTTTTTTTAAAAAAAAATAATAAACAAATAAATATCCGCCTCACATTCATTATAGAAACTCCAGGGACCGTTCAGGGGAGATTGACTTATTCAGGGGCAGCATCCCACATATTCTCCGTATTCCCCTACCCCCGCCCCCTGAAAACAATTCCTAACTAATATAGCTACTATCAACTCACATAAGCGCCGATAAATTCATTCAAGTGCTGCTGGATACAGCGTGTGCATGTAGTAGGTACATACATTAAGCAAGGCAAGGATAAAAGTATAGAAGATGAATGGATGCATATATGCTGGACATTATTACTCATCAATCGGCTCCCGCTTCGGTGTATGTATAATCAAACCTGGGAGAATTTCTCGGGGATCCTTGCAAAGGACCAACAACAACCCCTTGAAAGTTGAGGGGATGATGGATAGATATCTTTAAGGCCGAGGAAGAGAGGGAAAGGTCTAGACTCAAATATTTGTGGCGATGGGGCCGGCGGCGCCGCCGCTGCCGCTGCTACTAAGGATGATCGTTGATGGCGCGCGTCGATCGAGGACGGTGATAATGACTGCACTAGGGCATGCATTCTTAAACCTTGCATTGGAGTCTTGGGTATATAAAGTAAGGGGGCGGAGACCTCAGAAGCAGGAGGCTTATTTCGGCATTGTCAGAAGGAAAGTAATAAACATACGCGGGAGGACAATGCTGCTGCTGCTGCTGCTTCTTCCTCTTCTTCCTCTTTTTGGTCTTCTGCCTGGTCTTTTCGCAGAACAGCCTGCATCATTTCCTAACCTTCACCGCCTTTTTTCTTTCTTTCTGTGCATGTGCATGTGCATGTGCAGTTTTTATTTTGGTCTCTTTCGTTGATTGCCATTGAGAAATGTTCTTGTAGGTAGGTACATGATATACCTAGGTAGGTTATCAATCAAAAGCTAAGAGGTAGTTAGTCATGGAACCCCTAGAGGTACCGCTTCGTATTCCTGCAAGTAATCTTCTGGGGGGTTGAATGTTGTATATAGCCGTAACCTTGGAACTATAGTTCTCCGGCACTTCAGCTCACCTCAGCTCAGTGCTTGCTTGCTTGCGAGCTTCCTACCCGCATTTGGTGAAAATTTCCAACATAAGCAGGTGGATATGTTAGCTCTGGGCAAAAGACCAATTTTTGACTCGAAACCTATCAATCAACGGCAATACTCGAGGGTTGGCTCCCGTCGGTTACCCTGCAAAAGCCGTTATGCCAAGACGCCATATAAGCTATGTAACTTAAACCCGACATCTCCGAACTACCGTCTCGAATGAAAAACTCAATATACGCGGTAGACAGTAGATACCTCTAATAAAAAGGAAAAAGGGTGCCGAGATTATTCTTCTCCATCCTCCAACAGCCATCAGGCCAGGATCAAGGGATGGGTTTTCTTCACCGGGCGTCCTTAGGGAAGTTAATCATGATCGACAATGGCCCGCAGGAAATTGATGAGGACCATAACCTTGTCCTCAAGAAAGCTGCGGGTAATGGTAATGAAAACGAGGGGTGAGGTGCAGGTCCAAGGACTATTGCTGCGTAAGGTTCGGAGGTAGGGTTTGATCGGATTTGTGCTGACATGCATATCAAACTGCAGAACGCAGAACAGAACAACAGTGGAACGGCGTGAGAAGGTATCTAGTTAACCTAGGCGGTGTACCTGGCGATTCGTGAATGGAAAGATGTCATATTTTCGGGACAATCCTCCCATAGATGCATCCCATATTGAAACCTTGGAAACTCTGAAAACTCCCTTTGAGGAAGACAAAAGAATTATAAAAGTAAAAGAAAGACAGAAGAAAGAGAATAAATTGCGATGATATGCCACATGGCTCTCAGAAAGGAAAGGAAATGAAAACTAAATGAAAAACTAGGTGAGGGTGTATGCATTCTTTTCGCGCTTTTCGGAGTATATAGAGAAGCGATGCCTTTTCTAGTTTTTCAGATATGTTGCTTTGGACCGCATCCCCAGTCCCAACCTCACAAGGTCTAACTACCCACATGGTCACTTCAATTCAAGGGTTCCCTTGTTTGCATATCCGATGGATGGAATGGAGGTCCAATTGGGCAAAGGTGTGTGGACTGCTGATATGAGGGGGAAGAAAAGGACCAAAACAAAGGGAGATCGCGGTATTACTGTCAGTCATGTATACTATTTTTTTCTTTTCCTTTCTTTTTTTCGGGAAGAAGACAAAAAGAAAACTTCTTTGCACATGTGCATGCGCATGCAGGGCCAGCTGCAGGCTGCAAGGGAAATAAATGTGGAAAATTGAATCAGACTGCCTGGGCTAAGTTGGGCTAGGGAGTGGGTTTGGATGGCTGCGGGGTGATGTTGTTTGGATGAAGGTTTGTATGAATGGAGTGTCCTTGATCCTGTGATCCTGCAGGGGAAATGATGATAATAGTAATTAATATATTAAATAGTAATAAATGGCTGTATATCAGATAATAAATAAATAAATAATAACTGTGATAATTATCCATATCAAATAATAATTGGAATGGATTCATACTAATATGAATGTGTCACGTGGAGGGTTTCGGAACTACCTTGGAGCCTTGTCACTGGTACCTGGTGATCATGGAAATTCCAGGAAGGAAATAGGGCGATCTCCGCAAAATTGGGGCGTGCGAGTATAAGAAGGTGGTACTGGGTACTTACGGGAATATTTGCTTAAATCATTGATTGAGGGTGATATGACTCTATAGAAATAAAAGAAAGAAAAGTGAAATTATAAGCTATACTCTGTACTGACTCTGACTGACAATTGCAGACCTTGTGGGTGGTAACTAACTAGCTAAATATGGCAGTTTGTGTCTTGTTTCACAGTTTCAGCCAGAGTAAATAAATAAATATTTAGTTAATATAGCAATATCAATATCAAAGATTAATAAAAGCCTGGAAAAAGGGTCTCTGCAGTGTCTGACAGTCTGGTCTGACAGAAACCTTGTTAATTAATTAATTAATTAATAAATATACAGAGTAAATAATAACTCTATAAAATAAACCCATAAGTAAATAAGGAGAGCCCAATGCTTACAGTCCTGTCTCTAATAATTAATTAGTCCCACGTATTTGCATTTCTAGCGACATATTTAACAAAATCCACACTCAGGTTGATTTGGGATTGAATCTCATCCTTTTTTCTCCCCCTCTCTCTCTCTCTCACACACACACGCACACACACATACTCTCTCTCTCTCTCTTCTGTCTTCATTTCTCCTCTGTTAAACTCACCCATCTCCCTGCGTTCTGCTTGTCCCGCCTCTCCTTTAAATTAATTTACTGAAAAGAATCCTGCTGCCACGCAAAATCGCCCTGAGAAGGCTGGTCCGTCTCTGCTTCTATATCCATCCCATCCATCTCTCTATCTCTCTATCTTAATTAAATCCGCGACCTGAACGGGCAAATAATACCCTCACTCCCTGTTTTCTAGCCTTGCCTCTCACCATCAGCTTTCTTTATTATTATTCCTGTACAGGCTAGAAACACAGCCAGCTTGTTAGCCTGCGCACTTAACTACTCTTAAAGTTACCCCTCTCGCTCACACTCTCTCCCAGCGTGTCGGAAGGGATCAGCACCGTTCTTCCACGTCTCCATTTTCTCAGGCGATAGCCAAAAGTCTTTCCTGCAACTTAGTGTGCTTCGACGGTGCGATATAATACGCCTTTGCCCCAAAGGTTACGTCTGTATTATTATTCTTCTTCTTCAACGGATAACGCAACGCTCACTCCTCTCCATTCTGATTTATCAATCTCTCACCTTAACGGACACCCCTGTTGAACCACCATGTCCGGCGAGGCTAGCAAGCCGGCCATCTTGATCGTGGGAGGGCTCGGTGCGGATAAACCCCCCCTTTCCCCCCGGACCTTGCGCCGAAATTCAGCGGAAATCACTGGAAGAGACTAAACTGACTCAATGTGAAACGAATCGTATAGGCTTCCTTGGCCGCTTTCTTGCCCTCTACCTCCACGAGAATAACCTTGCTTCAGAGGTGCGGATAGTTGATAAGCTGTTACCCCAGTTGGCATGGTTGACTCCTGAGTTCAGCGCCGCCTGCTCCCAGGACAAATTTGTCCAGGCAGACGCAAGTCGTGAGCGTATGTCTATCTCACTCATATATATATATATATATATATTTATAAAGACTTGCTGCGCATTGTGAAATTCCGTTACCTAGGATTGAGCTCACTGACAACCATTCTTTATTTTTGGCGCCTACAGAATCATTTCCTCGAATTTTCGACCGTGCAGACGGTGCGCAGTTTGACTATGTTATCAACTGTGGCGGTGACTCCCGCATGTCTCAGCCAGACGACGTCTACCGTCTTCGAAGTCATGCCCTTTCTATTGCGCTAGGAAAGGAAGCCGCTCGTCGAGGTGTCCATGCCTTTATCGAATGCTCCACAGCCACCGTGTATAAGAGTGACCGTGAACCAGCCAAGGAGGATGCTAAGATTAAGCCCTGGTTCGCCTTCTCGAAATGGAAATACCAAGCGGAAGAAGACCTGCGAAAGATCCCCGGCTTGAATCTTTGCATTCTCAGATTCCCTCAGATTTATGGGGAGTATGACACGGGTCTGTTGAGCACTGTCATCTGCATGGGCAGAGCCTATATGGAGCTGGGTAAACCCATCCCCTTCCTGAAGACCGGAAGCCAACCCATGAACACGGTGTACGTCAAAGATGCAGCTCGCGCAATATGGAGAGCGGCGGAATGGCGAGCGAGTAAAGGCCCCGTTGCCAGCGGTGACCCCATCGTTTTCAACATTGTAGACCACAACAAAACCACAAAAAATGACCTGGCCGAGGGCCTGAAAAGGGCCTTTGGGATCGAGTACAGCTTCGTCGGCACGATGATGACGCAAGTGGTGAACTTGAACCTGGATGAGATTATCGATGAAATGAACGAGGAGGGCTTGCAAGTGTGGGCTGAGCTCCTGAATGAGAAACAAATCGAAAGACCCGGGCCGATAAGTCCATTCCTTGAGCGTGATTCTATCAAGGATGGCGACCTCTTGGTTGACGGATCGCTGTTCGAAGAGACGACCGGCTTCACTTACGAAAGACCGACGCTTGGCGAAGATTGGATCCAGCCTGTTGTCGAAAGCTTCAAACGACTCGGATGGTGGCCTTAAAAAGGCTTTTTGCATCCCTTTTTTGCATTCTTTTCCCTGACGTGATGAAAACCAATTTTCCCGATTATGCTTTCTTTTTTTTTTGGAAGGGTCCATCCACCCAAATTCCCCCATTTATGGCTCGGCAAACGATATGAAGTCATACAAACCTTTTTTTCCTTTCTACTTTTTTTGTTTGTTTGGGAGGTAAACAAAACCAACCCCCCAGGAAACAACCCTTTTTCTTTCTTCGTTCTTTAATTTTTACTTCTTTATTTTAATTTCAATTTTTTTATCCTCTTTTTTCTATTTTTTACTGGAGCTGTCTTGTCTGCCTATACAAATATTATAATTGGAATAAATATCTCTGGGGCATGTTTGAGCGTACTGTTGATCCTTGTACACTACCTAGCAAGGTAGGATATTCTCCCTTTTTCCCCGATTTTATGCCCAACAACAATTACCCACCTCATATTGTATGTAATATACTGCACATATACCTATAAGTTTTATTTCCTTTTTATTTTTAAAATGATTTATTTTTCCTACTCAACGGCTCTTTCCATCTCATCGCGCATAAGCCTATATATTCATCTATATATATACATGTTTCTCAATTGGTTATTTTCTTCAAACATCTCTCCAAAGCTGAACGACAACTTCAAATCATTCACATGGGTGTTCATGGGAGAAAATACGAGCAAGGCTGAAGCAGGTAACTCGGGTCGTCTCTTGGGGCGACAAAGCGGCATTTGCCCTGGTCCGGGCGAGAAACCGAGTTGATATATCCCCAACGTTTCTTTGAATGCCTAGGGTAGGTATTTACCAGTTTCGGGCTCCGACACGGCAGGCTCCTGAAAAAAAAAGGGGCGGGCCGGGTTACCAGCTCTCGCAGAGTCGCAGCGCTCACCATTTTTTGAATCGATGAAGTTTCCGAAACGCGTACTTTGAGTGATTGATTGTCGAAAGTGGAGAGACCTTCCACAAATAACCATCCACGGATATTTCCTTTCCGAACTGCCTGCTTTTCTTTCCCTTCATTTTTTTCTTCTTCTCGTTTTCAACCAGCAAACTACCGACGTGACGAAAAAAGGACACGGCTACAACATTATCTTCTTGTTACATACGCATAGCATAATTATATATGAAAGAGCCAGTGTGCTCATACCCATCATTCTTTCTTCTTCTTTTTCTTCTTTTTTTACGCTTCTCCATTCAAACATTCCCTTCCTAACAACGCTACCGCTACCAACAATAATCGCCAACTCCATCGTTTCCAGATATTTGGCTGGAGCCTTGATAATAATATCAACGTCACCCTCAAAAAGCAAAAAAAAAAAAAAAAAAAACAACGACAGAACCCTGCACGCCATGCTGGGTTTACAAGAGACCAAAAGATGTGTAATCTGGTTTATGGTTTATATGGCTGCAACCATTACTTGAAGGACCTGGTTCGATATGAATACGTTGCTTTTTGGCGTACCGGTGAAGTGACGCCTACGTTGAGGGCAATTGTCCCGACTGTGCAAAAGAGAAGGAAAGTCAGAAAAAGGAAGCGGCTGCGAAGTAGAGAGATATACCTGCCTAGGTAGGTATAATATGAATCTGAGTTGATATCTAAACCTCCTCCCCTTTCTTATTTCTGCCTTTATTTCCCCCCGTTTACTGTGTGTGTGTATTCTCATTTATTTTCCCTTGATGAATGGGGGCTGCATTCGACCTTGTTATTTTTTAGAGAGCACCCCCTTTACTCTTCTGAGGCATAGTGATCGATAGCTCTGGTTTATCACTGTGAATCTTGATATCGCCTTTCTATTCAGCAGCAGCAGAATTCATTTTTATATAGTCCCTGGGGGGTTTTTTTACGACATTTGTTTTTGTTTTCTTTTGCTTTTTTCCATTTCCATTTCTATTTTGTCTCGGATTTTAAAAAATTTCCGCTCGCCAGACAACAATTTTATGTGGTCATTACCTATTATCTGCACACCCATTGTTTGCACATGTACTTACATGTGTACATGTTTCTTAAAAAGAGTCATCATAATAATAATCCCTCGTTCTTCTGTCGAAAATCCAATCTGATATCCATGTATGTGTATATAGTATATAAGGTTATATCCATCCATAGATATAGTATTACTGACTAAGAGCTAGCGAGTTCGTTGCTTCCCCCCCAACTATGACGCGCCCACCATCGACATGTTGCTCCATCGTCTTGCAAGTCCTATCATCGCATTAACGAACAAAGGCCTATCTGTACTGAGAGAGACTCTATCTACCATGGTACCTCCAACGAAGAAGCGAAAACTGGATCCCACCCACGACTACCTCGATCTGACAAGCTTAGCGGATAGGCACAGAGACCTGTCTGCTCAGCTACAGTCGGTATTGAGTGACACTAGTATTCAACTTCCTTCCTCCGTCACATCACTCCTCTCATCAATCCAAACGTGGATATCTGCTGGAACAGGTGAGGATGTCACTGTACTAGATTACCAAGCGAGCAAACTCTCTCTACAGGAAGCGAGGGACTTGACTGGGGTCGACTTCGTGCCCACTGGCCCAGAATACTACTTGTCGCTGAAAGAAATCCCAAGTCCTTTAGCAAAACCACTCTCTGACTGGGCAGGTGCGTATATATTTGACTTGCGCCATGCAGTTATGCTGATGATTTGGCAGACGTGGCGATCAACAGCGTAGTAAGCTCTATATATGTCAAAAGATTTCAGCCAGAATCCTTGGCATATACCATGTTTGATATTCTACTTTGCAATCACCTGAAATTTCTAAATGATACAGCATCACAGAAGCATCTTCATGTTGTTTCTGAAGTAAAACTGGAATTTTTCACAACAATTGAGTCTATTAGGAAAAAGGTCTCTGAATGTTGTGACTGGGCCTTGAGATATATAAATGACAGAAGCAAATTACAGAAGCTGCTGATTGTTCAGACAAAATCTCCTGAGAATATCAGGGCAGCCCTACCACAGCTTTTGACATATCTCACTTCTGTCCATGCCGCCAGGTCCACAGCCAATAAGACAAATAATGTGATATTTGGCCTAATCACAGATTCTATACATTTTCAGTTTGCAGTTCTGAGAGACAACAAAAGGCTGTTCTTGTCAAATTATTTATGTTGGTGGAATGAAAAGGCAGTAATTGTCACATTCTTGGACCATATTCTTCGAGACGCGATTGAACCTTCATCCCATGCTACTCCTACCAGATCTAGCAACAGAAGGATTGGAAAATTCGACGAATCACTCGCCAAGACATACAATTTCGGCGACCATGTTGACGATAATGACTAGGACAAGGGCGACGTGTTGGAAGTGATTGAAGTTGGTGAACGGTCAATCATTCAACGCGAGTGACAAAAGCTTGTATGGTCAATGAGAATGTGTTGCAGATATCATTTTTGTTTGTGTTTTTTTCGTTTTTCGTTTGGGTTGTTCTCTTGCAGTGCCGCGTCAAAAGTGTCCTCCTTTCCATGTAAAATATCCAAGGGTATGTATAAAAGTATCTTTTGCCTTGCAATTTCTCTTAGTTTGAGAGTCAAAATAATCAAACTGCACAAAATATAAGAAAAGTTTTAATAGAGAAATATTATGTAGATAGATCTTAGTTTAATTGAAGTATAAAAATTAGTATTCTATAGAAAGACATTGATCTATGGATTTTCAAAGTTGAATGAGTTTTGATGAGTTTTGATGAGTTTTGATGTAAAGATGAAGGGGGTGTAGTAGAACTTTACACCCTTGATTGACTGGAATCTGGAAGAAATCGTGAACAGTAAACTTGAACTTTTCCACAGCTTTCCCCAACGGACGACTTTTTGTATAAAGTCATGGTCGCTGGTGGCCGAGGCGTGGGGGAGGCACACTGATAACGAAAACAGTTCCGATTGGATTATGCCTGGCGCTTGAGGCTGCCGACTTGTGTCAAAGGTGTCCCGTTGTGGATATTTTGTCACTCTTAAAGCTGTCCACCTTAGCTTGTGCAACAGTGATCAATCGATACCCCCAAATAGATCAACCGAAGACAGGCCAACTGCTGCGATTCGTTGTTGCGGTTGACGAGTCTATTGGCTTTAAAACTGGGCTAACCAACCAAGCCCCGCGCCACTAGAACTAGACCTCAACTCTAGCTCTACAAAATTGAAATATAACCCCTATTTTTGCTAAGAAGATCTGGATCGAGGGTTTAAGGTTGTTGTTCGAACAAGGGTATATATAAAGCGATGTTTGTCCATTTGTCTCGGCCGCCGCCAAACATTTCAAGAAAATCCCAATATTTACCTCCTTCGTCATTGTTGTCATTGTCTCCAGCTACCAGCGTTTCTAGGTATTAGTTAACAATGTCGATGTTTGAGAAAGATACGAGGTTTAGTGGCCTCAATGGTGAAAACGATACTGTTTCTCCTGAACAGTACGGTCTTCCCAAATCCTCAGCACAGCAAAAGTTATCGCCTTTGGATATGAACATGCCAAGGCTCTATGACACACGTTGGATTCTATGTTTTTCTTTACCTGCTAATGTTGACAAAGCTGAAATGTGAGGATTGATATGTGTACCCAACTGTTGTAACCGTTGGTATATCATCATGCTAACAAGCGCTGCTGCCTAGATATGAGAGCCTAAAACTAGGATTGGCTCACACTATCTCTACTATTCCTTGGATTGCTGGTAATGTGGTAGGTATATCCCGAGCAGATCGTCCCGGCACATCCTCCCTTTTAGTGAGTGCATTGGTTCTAAATACCGGGCTACTAACCTGATCGTCACATATATGTAGGGACCAGAGGAAGGACGCGATCCCAAAGAGGGCAGAATCCAGGTTGTAAATGGGTCCGGGGGAGTTAAATTTCTGTACAGTATCCTACCCACTTACACCCATACGGTGACCACTCCAGCTAATAATATATTCCTAGCTATAAAGATCTCACTGGGATCCTTCCATCTTACGCTGAGCTGAAAGTAGAAAATTTCCCGATCTCCAAACTCTCAACTGCGCAGTTATCCCCGCTGGGAGTCATGCCTGAGCCACCTCAACCCGTCATGGCGGCTCAGGCAAACTTCATTGAAGGTGGCCTTCTCCTAACCATTGGTGTCCATCATTCCATATGCGATGGCTCAGCAGTCGACACCATCCTCGATACCTGGGCATCCAACACAACAGCATCAGCAAGCGGCGGCTCCACCTCGTTTACCGTATATGACTCGACCTCCAACGACCGCACCCCTCTCATGACAGGCCATCCAGGCGCCGACCTCGCCGAATTTCCCGAGTACATTCTCATGCCCACAGCCCCCACCACCGTTATGGCAGACGTAAACACGCACCAAATAGCCGCGATGCCCACCACGCTGCCCCCAATGACATCCCACATCTTCTACTTCTCATCCGCATCACTCACAGCCCTCAAAGCCGCCGCATCAGCTTTCTCCACCAATGACGCCCTCTGTGCATTCCTATGGCAACATATGACGCTAGCACGGAACCCGACCGACTCCTCCCGCGTCGAAAAGAGCACGAAAACCTCCTCTCTGCTCTTCTCGGTCAACATCAGGGGCCGCACGAGCCCACCTCTCCCACCCACCTACCTAGGCAACGCATCCATGGCTGTCATCACAGACCACTTCCCCATCTCACTGCTCACAGTAACAGCAGCAGATTCTGACTCCGCCCTCTCCCGCGCCGCAGCCGCCATCCGCAGATCGCTGAATGCAGTCAATACGCCCAATCGCGTCCCGTTGACGATTGGTCTTATCGACTCACGGCCTAACCCTACGGACTATAAATTCGCATATAACGGGTTTCTGGGCCCGGATATCTCTGCGACGTCGTGGGCGGACTTTGGGGTTTATAAGCGGGAGTGGGGGGGTTTGTTGGGTAAGGTGGAGGCGTTCCGGGTTCCAGGGGAAGGGGCGGATGGTGTGGTTGTTGTGTTTCCGAGGACGGAGGAGGGGGGGTTGGAAGTTATGGTTGGGTTGGAGGATGGGGCTATGGGTCGATTAATGGGGGATGTGAGGTTTATTGAGAGTGCTAAGTTGCGGGGGTGAAAATGTTGTTGGTGCCATTTTTCTTCATTCTCTATGATAATGGAGTGCAAGGGATGGCTTAAGGAATGGGGGTAGATTAAAAGTTCAGTTGGTAAAGGATCTGACGTTCAGATAGATTGTGGAGATCCTTGGCTAGTGGCTCTCCACAACATTCTGCATGTTTCCGAAAAAAAATGTGTATCAAGAAATCAACGGAATCAAAAGAGTACCAGCACAACATGGGAGGCAAAAAAAAGGTGTGTTAAATAAATACCAAGCCCGCGAAAACCAAGCATTTGTTATTCAATGGGGTTTTGTGTCTAGTCATGTATGCATTAAATGATAACAACAGGAAAGAAATGGAGGAAGGAGGCAAAACAAAAACAAAAACGATAAGTATCTGTGGAAAATAAAAAGTTTCAAGACACACAAGAAGCGTTCTAAAGATTCAAAAATGGGGCGTCAACTGATGATGTCACCGGGTTAAAGAAGGGCAGGAGACAGAAAGCGAAGATAAGATGAACAAAAGGGGGCAATCAATTAATTAAAAAGAGCAAGGGAATAGAAATAATGCTGTCAGGGCCGCAAAACTAGTCGGCATATGACATGCATGAAATGTATGTATGTGTAATGGATGTATTTACTAAAACAGCAGTAAGGGACCAAATAGAACAAAAGGGGGCAAAAATAATGGCAATGTAACGATTTTGGGGCATCACATTGTTATTTTTGCCCAGTGCTCGGGGGAGAGAAACGAAAGTGCTTCAATGCGTTGCTCTAAATTTAAAAACAAGAAACCAGAACGAAATATATATGGAAAGGGGGCTAAGAAATGTTCATTTTTCAAAATTCCCAATTCTCATCCACGGATTTGATTGCCCAATCGAACTTTTCGCGCAAGGTTTTCGAGAAGAACTTTTCTATGGGGACATTGAACTTTTTCGAAAATACGACGGTGAGACGTGGGTCGATGTAATTCTATATTTCAAGCGTGAGCATACTAGGATGTGGGATGAAAGTTGCTATTGTGTGGGGGAAACTTACAATTTTTGAGGTACCCAGAGCCACTTCCTTGTTATTCTCCTTATCCTCTGCCTGGAGAGACATGTTTTCAATGCGTTGCGAGAGCTTTAGGAGTTGGCTCTCCAACTTTTCGATGGTGACTCCCTTCCCCTCAGCCTCTACCTTTTTAGTCTTGTTCTCCTTTTTGAACTTAATCTCTAATTCTTTCGCTGCTTCAAGGCGTTCCTCGAGTTCCTTCGGTTTCATCTCTCTTTCGCCGTCAGCAACGCGCTTCTCATTGTCCTTCTCGAACTTCTTTTTGATCTTTTGCCGCAGCTCTTCGACGAGGTAAGCTTGATGCTCTTTGATCCATTCCTGGTCTAAGCTTTCATCGAGTTCAAAGAAGGCAGCCCCCTTTTTCTTCTTTATCCTCGGGTCAAGGTCTATCATCATCTGTTTGATGCGCCATTCCTGATATCTTAAACCTTTGATCTGCGTAGTGTTAGCAAAGTGGGATATATTCGTTCCATGCTGGTGTAATCAACATACCCTATCACCAAGTTTTTCCATTTGACTTGCATGGCTCGCGGTAACAGTGCGCTTGTGGTTGCAAAGAATGGCAACCTTCCTGTTAGCATCGTTGTAATCTTTAATCTTTTCTGCAACGGTGCCAGCGGACTTCATCTCTTTGAGGAGCGTAGCCATAGTGTAAGACGCGTTGTATGTACGAAAAACCTTTGCTGTAAGTCCTGGCATATAGTTGGAAAGATGCTTATTGAGGGCAGAAGTCTGGAAAACAAGTTAATTCACCAGCCCTCCTAAAAAAAATTAAAGCAAGAGACTTACGGTCAAGCGGTCAAATATTTCATCACCTTCTCTCTTCGGTGGTTTCTTAAAGATCTTGAGGTTTTTGAAGACTTGTGGGTCAACTTCTACCTCGTCGTAGAACCGGATGCTATCTTTACCCAAAAAGTCGAAAATAACTGTATTTGGGGGTTTCAGAGTGACATGCTCGTATTTGAGCGAGCAGCACCCAACCGTGTCAGCCTCGTCTTCGCCTTTTTCGTTCCCAGCACGAAGAGCGAACTGATCAATAAGGTAGACGGCAGTGGCTTTCTGTCGCTCTGACATGAGCTCCTGCTTTAGGCCCTTTTTGTAATCTTTACGGATCCGATCAATATGTTTCTAAATAGACGTGTTAGTGCAAGATTCCAAGATTCTGAATTAAGAAGCATTTGATAAACATACCTTGAGTTCCCTGGCTTTTTCAAACTTTTTGTAATCACTCAGGCCTTTGATATCTGAATTCGCAGCAAGCATGACATATTTGTAGTTGCCGTTAATATTTTCTTGCCACATGGCAAGCCAAGTCCCCTCTTGATCGTGTTTAACTTCCTTCCACTTGTGACCGGGAGGGGGTGTTGGGACTTTGGCCTCTTTGCCGATATTGATGGTGATTTGCTCTGGCATGACTCTCGTCTTCACTTTGCCAGTCTTTGGATGTTCTCCACGGCCGCGAAATAAAGCAGGCGGCTCAACGCGGAAATTGCCAACTTTCTGCTTCCTACCGTCCCACATACAATACATGTATGGAGCTTCAAGCTCGTCCTTCTCGGCCTTGAGTCGTTTCTTCTCTGCGGCGGGGAGGTTCTTTTTCTCCAAACGCGCGGCCTCGTAGTACTCGAAGATTGGTTTGAAATCACACTTATCAAATGATTTAATGGCCACTGGGTTTCCTTTCGGGTCCTTTGCACCGCCAGACTTCTTAATGTAGGTAGTGAAGTCGGCGAAGAAGTTTTTCTGGAATGTAGGGTTCTCAACATTGTGGGTGGAGTTAAGCATGGAACCGAAGAATCCAGCAACTTCTTCAGCTTCGGGAGCGAGCGTGATTGGAATGCCATCGTACTTCATCTTGACATGTTTAGGCAGTGGCTCGTATGGAGGAGGGAATATGACTCCATTATGTTCCAAAGTTGTCCACTTGATAGTGCCATCGCCTTTGGTTGGGTCCTCCCACCAGCGATATTCCTCCTCTGCATCCTCTCCTTCGAGTTCTTCGCTCGATTCCTTTTTCATTGCAGCTTTGGCTTTCGCCTTCTTTGTATCTGCAGACTCCGCTTTAACTGCTTTCGAGGGCTTCTTGGTAGGCACTTTTCTGGCCAGAGGAATATCTTCATCGCTAGATTCCGACTTTTTAATGCCATTTACCAATGCCTTTCTGCCTTTTACACCTTTGTCCGTAGCAGTAGCTTTGGCTGGAGTCTTTTTCTTTGCTGCTGCTTCAGCGCTTTCGTGTTTGCGAATCGCTTTAGCTTCCTTCCCGGCCCGTTCTTCGATCCTAGCCTTCTCGGCTATTAGATTTTTACCAAGGGGAACATCCGAGTCAGACACTGCTACAGCGACTGCTTTTGCTGCAGCTTTCCCTTTAGCTAGTTTGGATATAATGGGGGCATCATCGGAGTCGGAATCATCTACTCTGCGCTGCGCTGAAACGCGACGGCGCTTGCTCTAACGGAGAGTCAGCCGTTGGGTTGCCAATAAGACAAATAATTTCCGACGCAGTAAGGGGGGATGGGGGAACGGTGGTGTATTGAAAGAAATCATGGCGTACCAATGGTTTATCCTCCTCACTGCTTTCAGGCTCCGCATACGACTTCCGTATTACATCGCTTCCTCTTGATTTTCGCTTGCTTAGACCAGTTCCATTCGCGTCGACATCATGCATTTCAACATCCAGGGAGTCGACCGGTCCATGACGAATGGACAATCCGGGCTTCGCGTATCCATTTGCCTTCGGGGAGGCGCTAACAGATGGATCAGTGGACTTCGAAATCAGCTCATCTGAGAGCGCATGTATTGCTGAACAGCTATGCCATCAGTTAAAGCTCCGGAAAAACGCGAGCTGGCGTATAACAATGCTAAAACTTGATAATAGACGGGCGTTTCAAGGATGGAATAAGAAAATTTGACAACAAAATGGCGCCATGCCTGGGGCAAGGGGGTGCGAGGATACCGGGTGGACGAGAGAAAACTCACCCGCAGAGTGTCCGTTGGACTTTCTCTTGCCAACAAGGGGCACATCATCGTCTGAGGAGCTCATGACTCGCAGGTGAGCCGCGTAGGAGGACTGTTGACGAGTCAAACAGTGGTGTATGCGAGACAAATTCGAGGACAATAGAGAGACACGTAGATGCCTTGTCGGGTTGTGGAGCGAAAAGGCCCAGAACACGGAGGCAAAGGGGCGAGCAATGGTGAAGTGAGAGGTTATCACTGGTCTACGAGGACAGGGGAGGTGAGAAAGACGAGACTCGACGGCGTTCTTGAAGCTGATACAGCGCAACGGCACAACACAACGCACGGCAGATACCACGAGAGTGAGGAGAAGAAGAGACAAAAAAAGAGGGCGAGAATTGGCAGGAGAAGCGAAGGTTTTAAGAGGCTGAGAACACCGACCGCTGATTGGCCGCGGATTCGCCTCGTGCCAAGCCTATACTAGTCCAATTAAGGGATAGTGTGTTCCCTCCTTCCGACGTCCAACTTTCTAACCCTCACAAACAGACACACAGGACTGACTTGACCGTCTTATACACATCCCCTGTCTCTGTCTCTCCTCAATTGGCCTCGCACACGGCGTCCTGCACATTTAGCCTCTATTGCCAGGACTCCAAGCTGTCCTGACTGCTTCTCCATATCCCCCGCAATGCTCTCTCGAACCGCTCGTCCGGCTATCCAGGCTGGCAGTGCAATTCTTGCACGGTAAGATTTATCTCGCCCACCTCCCCCCCTCCCCCCCTCCCTCCCAATTGACTCGACCTACGGCTATGGATATCACGGAATTACATCTTAGCATTGGGATGATACAGGATTAACTGACGCTGTAATTTTACACAAAAAAGGAATGCCGCCCCTGCCAATGCCGCAAATTTCGCGACCCTCCGTGAAATCGAGGGCAGGTTGAAGTCCATCAAGAACATCGAGAAAATCACCAAGACCATGAAGATTGTTGCTTCCACTCGTCTCAACAAGGCCCAGCGAGCCATGGCCGATTCGCGAACCTACGGTCAAACCTCCAATGCTGTGTTCGAGAACGCCGAAACCAAACCCCTCGAAGACAAGAAGACCTTGTTCGTCGTGGCTAGTTCGGATAAGGGTCTCTGCGGAGGCATCCACTCCAGCTTGAGCAAGGCTACAAGAAGGATGATGATCGATCAGCCGGGTGCCGATATTGTGGTCCTCGGCGAGAAGGCCAAGGCCCAGCTCAGCAGAACCAATGAGAAGGACCTCGTGATGAATTTTGCCAATGTCGGGAAGGACATCCCAACTTTCGCCGAAGCTCAGGCCATTGCAGACAAAATCGCCCAGCTGCCAACCGACTACGCCAGCATTAAGATTATCTACAACAGATTCGTCAACGCTCAGACCTACGAGCCTGTCGTTATCGAAGCTTACTCGGAAGAGGCTATCACCCAATCTCGTAAGCCGCATTTACCCTACCCACACCACAGACAAACACGGAAATGAAAAATGAAAAGGTTTCTTTTACTAACTTCCAATGTAGCAAACATCTCCGCCTTCGAAATCGATGATGAAGCTCTCGCCAATCTCCGGGAATATGCTCTCGCAAACAGCTTGTTCTGGGCTCTGGCCGAAGGGCATGCTTGCGAGATCTCTGTAAGTTGAATGAGTGAACTCCCTAGTTCGTCTGCTGAAGAAACGTAATTTACTAACTGGAGTAACAATTTAGGCTCGTCGCAATGCTATGGACGTATGTGTTGACACTTTTACCCCATATAGTTCATTCATCCCTGCTTTATGGTTCACCAAACTAACTTTACTCTAAAAATACAGAACGCATCCAAGAACGCTGGTGACATGATTCAACGGTAAGCTGAGACCAAATACTTATTCTTCAACGCTTTTATTTTGCTTATTCTCCAACTCTTTTCTAACCACCTTCCTTTTCCCCTCGGACTACAGATTCCAAATTCTTTACAACAGACAGCGTCAAGCCGCCATTACCGGCGAACTGGTCGAGATTATCACCGGTGCCACTGCCAGTGAGGACATGTAAACAAGCAGGCCAACCCAGCCGCAGGGGGGCGACAACAGATTGGATTGGAGACGAAAATAACAAAAAGAAAAAAGAAATGCCAGGATTTCCTTGGTCCCGTTTTATATGTAGATTTTTCTTTTCCATACAACACACCATCACTACCACCACTACGACTGCTAGTATCTAGAAATCCTTTGTTGAAAAACTTGTAAAATCAAATCAGTTCTTTTTTATCTGCTTCTTATATACATACTGTCATCTTTCGCTACCCCGCGAGTTCAATTTCCTTTGAGTTGTATATATGCATCGCATTTTAGTCAACATATACGTCCACCCCAAAAACTCTTTTTTATGTTCATTTACCCACTTGTTTGCCAAAATTGTTTACTGATAAACACCTTGTCCGTCTGTCGTCTGCTTAGCATATACGGAGTATATGCGTGCGCCTTGAGCCCGAATGGATAGATAGGTTTTTTCACAACACTACAGCTCGCTCGTCGGGTATTTAAAACTAAGTTTTAATTGGATTGACTTGAAGCTGGATGGCAGCAGTCTGGCTTCATATGTCTTTCCATTAACTTTCCAATGATTATTACGACACCCCCATCTATATCTGGCTGTCCATGCGAGGCGTGGATATATTGATACTGGGGTATCAGCTCCTGTGTCTCTGCTCGCGGTGTGCTTTTGTATATATACATGAATTTTGGTTGTGGGGCAGAGCGAAGGAAGGGCATAGTGATATACAGAAGATTGTGCTTGCCAGGGTATGCTGGGAATTTCAGGGAGCTGTGCAACATATAGTTGAAAATTCACGACCGAGATTCATGAGTTTCGTACCCACTCCAACGAAAGACAATACCAACAAAAAAAGGATGGCTATACGTGGAGAGCAAAAGTCCTGAAGGTTTTTTCCCTCCCTCATAGATCGGCTTCATCATCTTTATAGTCTCCAAGAAAAAAGAAAAAAGAAAGAAAAAAGGTTCTTATATCAAACAATCCATCACGGCCATCCCTTCAAGTTTCTTGTTTTCCCGTAAACGTTCCATACTCTCGGACAATGTTTCCGGAAACATCATCTGGGTTTGGAAATATAAAAGGATATGGATGCCCGTTTACAAGACAAGATGTCACATCGAAGAGTGGTGTCCAAGCTGGATGCTACATTCTGTTCACGTTGTGCCATTTGAGACACCGTGGAGCTGGACCGGGACTCCGCCGTGGAGGAACTGGCATTAAGATGTGCAGCTGATTCGTCAACCGGGCTGCGATATATGGGGCCGGTCATAAATATTGACTCTCGCGGAAACAGTGAAATCTTCTTGTGCAAGCTGGGCTAAACTATCATCGATCGAAACGTAAGATAACAAGTTCCTGCGCGTCATTTTCCCCGATGACAAACCGCTCATCTCCGCGTATGCAGCCCTTCCAGGCAATCTCCGATGAAAAACGTGGTTTAAGCAAGGAGAATCTGTAGTCTATGTGTGGTGCCTGAATTGCAACCTCCAAGTGCGGGGCATGTTTGAAATCCGTGTAGCTCTGAGTCGAGGTTTGGAGAGTGAAGAAAACTTGTGCTCCTTCGTCAATGGCTTCGGAAATACACGTATGCCAAGGATAGCAACCTCGGACGGAGCGGTTATACATGCTGGTATTGCCACGGTATGGCGGAATGGGCATCTTGAGGTCCCGTCGCCAGCTTGGACCATGGCCAAGGAAAGGGATACTGGTAACTTGGACATGGGAGTAGCAAGAGGTATTACCGGGATCGATTTCATAATCGGGACTTGTACTCTCCATGATGTCAAGTATGCTAGTTTCGCTGTCAATGTCCAATCTTATCATTTTGGGTATTCCGCGTTGTCGAACGGAATGAAAATCCAAGTCCCGAAAGTTAAATCTCGCCACTACAAAGGGGCTTGAGGTGGGTTTATGAAGACCTGAAGGGTCTGTTGATGGTTTATACTCCGATGGTTCTGATATGTCCCACACAAACAAAGATTCGATAGGTGCATCCTCGTCGGAAGTGTATAAACTGCGATTGGGTTGCCAAGTATATAAAACATAATGAGTTCCATTATGTGAGGAATAGAATCGATCGCGATCGCTTAGAGGATGTCCAAGAAACATAAGCTTCCATTCGTTCCGAAAAGCAATGTCCCACCCGCCAGTAGGGTATGAAGTAATATCGAACGATGAAGCGAAATGGCGATGAACACTATCTAGGGCATTCAACCAGTGGAATGCATTGGCCTCGGCCCATTCAATGACAAGCAATCGATGCTGAAGGCGTATTCTTCGTATCACTCTGTCGTGTAAATCAAAAGGCACTTTAGAAGTCTTGCTTGTTTCCAGGTCCAGCAGGAGGATGCATGTATCGTCGTGGGAGACAAACACAATTAGGCCATCATCATAGGTCCAAAAACAGTCCTCAAAAATCCGATCAAGTTTCAACACCATATGGCTGCTGTGGACTTCCCACGGGGGTACTGGGTACAGCCTTGAACCTGGGCGAATGTTCTCCGTGTAGTTAGGCCAGATTTTGTATTTCTCAATGGATTGAGGCTTGCCGCGATACAGATGAGAGTATCTGGCTGAAATCTGGTTAAATAGTTTGCGCCAATGGTTATCATGCGGCGGGATTCCATGCTCATTGTTCAAGAGTTTGTCCTGATGATGCATACGGATCTCGCGAGCCAATGGGAAAGTCCACTTCAAAAATGGATATAGATTGCATGGATTACTAAATGTGGCATCCCAGGATCTTGAAACGCGACGGCATGAGATAACATCTATGTAATGTAAATAGCTGAGAATCATTAAGAAGATATCTCGAGGTAACAAGGTGATTTCGGACCCTTGAAGAGGTGCGGTACTTGTAGTTGAGGGCTGCATTTGGGGGCGGTCGGAAGGCAAAGCAATAATAGGTACCGGCAACGGCATATCCTCTCGTCAAATATGTACGAGATGATATTACCTCTGTACTGTATGTACTGTATGTACTCCGTACGGAGGTGATAATGGCGGAATTTCAAAGTTGAGTCAGCAATTGGTCAGCAACAATCACGTGGTGATACGAGATTACCTAGCCATCGCCAAAAGCAGCAAACTGGACAGATTGCGCCAAACCGCAAAAAAAGGAGCTTGGGATATTTGCAAGGTGGTCAAGACAGAGTGCAGATATATAAAGAAGAGTCCCTCAGCTTCTATCTCTCTCCTGTCTCCAGAATTTTCTTGTTGCAATTAACTTTGTATAATTGTGTTTATGAACCTCTCCCTTTTAAACTAGTTATCTCTACTCTGTACTTCTATTAGCGTTGATTGAGATTCGAGCTCCACCATGTTCAAAAAGAGCTCCGCCATCCTGCTAATTGCAGCATTTCTAGAGGCATTGCCAGTAAATGCTGACGGCCTCTATACCAAAAGCTCTCCAGTTCTTCAAGTTGATGGGAGCAACTATGACCGCCTGATCGCGCGGTCGAACTATGCCTCAGTAAGTCTTCCACTAGCATTAGAATTAAGTGCAATTGAATTGACCAATCCTTAAGATCGTAGAGTAAGGCTCCCGCCCCCCTGACATTACCCTGAGCTTGTTATCTTATTATATCGTATTCCAGATTCTATGCTCCATGGTGCGGACACTGCCAGAGCCTGAAGCCAGCATACGAAAAAGTAGCCAAGAATCTTGAGGGGCTTGCAAAAGTCGCCGCTGTTAATTGCGATGACGACTCGAACAAACAGTTCTGTGGCCAGATGGGAGTCCAAGGATTTCCTACTCTCAAAGTAATAACGCCATCGAAGCAGCCAGGAAAGCCGCGAGTCGAGGATTATAAGGGAGCTAGAACGGCCAAGGCTATAGTTGACTACGTTGTGGATAAGATACCAAATCATATCAAACGAGTTACAGACAAAGACCTCGATGGTTGGCTGAAGGAAGCCAATGACACTGCAAAGGCTATCCTATTCACGGAGAAAGGCACCACTAGTGCTCTTCTTCGATCGTTGGCTATAGACTATCTAGGGTCCATCAGCATCGCTCAAATTCGAAACAAGGAGACTTCAGCTGTGGAAACGTTCGGTATAACCAAATTCCCTACGCTTGTACTGCTCCCCGGTGGAGCCAAGGAAGCTATATCTTACGGCGGAGAGATGAAAAAGCAACCCATGTCCGAATTCCTCAGTCAAGTAGCCAAGCCTAATCCAGATCCCGCGCCCACCAAATCCAAGAAGAGCAAGAAATCCAGCAAGTCTACCACCTCTACCACCTCCACCACCTCCAAGGATGATGGTGATGCCACGACTACGTCCCAAGCCGCCGAATCTTCAGAGCCCAGTTCTACAGCTGCCTCTTCCGCAACACCCAAGGCCCGCCCTCTACCAGTATTATTCAGCGACTCAAAACTGAGAGAAGCTTGTCTTGCTCCGAAAACAGGAACCTGTGTCCTCGCAATCGTGACGATGCCTGAGAAGCCATCGCCTGACTCCGTGCCGTCAGCGCCAGTTCTTCAGGCATTGGGCAGCCTCGCCGAAATCTCCCACAAACACTCATTGAGAAAAGGACATCTCTTCCCGTTCTACAGCTTGCCGGACTCTTTAAAAGATGTTGGCACGTTAAAGAGTAAGCTGGGACTGAAACGTGATGTTGATGTTGATATCATCGCTTTGAATGCGAAGCGAGGTTGGTGGCGACGATATGATGCCGGGGAGGATGGTGACTACAGTATCGCTAAGCTTGAAGCATGGATCGATGCGATTCGTTTGGGCGAAGGAACTAAAAATAAACTACCGGAGGGTACTGTCCCAGACGAGCAGGAGGAGGTAAAAGAGCCTGAAAAACAGCCCGAGGAAGAGCCTAAGAAGGAAGCTGAAAAGGAACCGGAGCAGAAACCCGCCGAGGGCCACAGCGAGCTGTAATAATATACATTACTCCACAGAATGTAAACCTTTCTTTGCTGATTTTTTTTTTTTTTCATCATTGTCATCTATCCGCCTTACCCTTGTTTTTTTTCCACGATGTTTGATTAACTGGCTTGCTGTTCGCTGCCCGCTTTTTACCCCTATTCTTTGCATCCAATATCCACTTTGTGCTTAGCAAGTATTTTGTGAAAGCAGAACTGATCAATCCTTGTAACTATATATCATTATAGTGGTAAATGTGGTGGGAATGGACCCCTTTATTCTATCGGAAAATTGCTTTGGTTCGTTCTTGAAAGGGGGGTAGCTGGCGGCAAGTGAAGAAAGCAGGTTGCATTATCTTAACAGGACTATGTGTTATCTCTAAACTAGGAGACGCAATTTTGTTGGAACAGTAAAAGTTGAAGGTCACCATGAGAAAACACCAGCTAAATGCATCAAAACACGTTGACAACATCCATATAATCATAACCAAAAAAAAATTCAAAGAAAAGAAAAGCAGAGCATAAAAACATCTCCCATTTTTCCTATTTTTCCCAATTCTCACAAAAAAACTCCCATCCTCTCAAAACAAACAAATACATATATCTAAATTCGCAAAATTGGGTAATTATGGAAAACAGAAAAAAAAGGGGTAAAGGAAAATCCATCTCATCCTACTTCTTCCTGCCTTCTGTCCCCTTCTTAATCTTCTTCTCCCTCTTACTTTCGATTTCCTCATCGTAAATCTCCTTGGCCGACTCTCCCGCCTTGCGTTTTATGGGCTTCGATGACTTTACACTCACTGTGGGAACATTGCCGTTCTTGCTAGCCGAGGCGCGGATCTGTTTTTCCGCATCTTGCCAGGCGGCGGGTCCGTTGGCAATCTCGTACCTTTAGAGAAAAAAAAGAAGGCGCATGTTAGTTATGTAGATTCACATGATAAGTTACAGAGGTGATTTTGAAATAATTAGGAAGCGGTGATGGGGTAGATGATATGCGTAGGCACGCAATAGAAAAACGGAGAAAAGTAACCAGGGAAACAATTGAACTTACTGGTCCAGAGGTAACGCATCGATAAGGGCCCTTTGTTTCTCCTTCAGTTCCTTGTTGACCTCCTGTCCACCTTCCCTTAACTCCTCATCAAGCCCAACATCCAAAGGCCGGAATCGCCCGTCGATGACTTCATCGTCGTGCACTCCCGTGGCATCGTTAGGAGCAACGCCAACCTCCGCAAGCGGCAAGGTCTGCACCACAGCACCTTCGAGCAGAGTCCTAAAATGGGCGGAGACCTTTCGTACGATCTTTATGAACATGGCCATCAGCTGGGAAGCGGCTACTTTAAGTTCCTTCTCGACATCGTCGAAGGACTTTCGCTGCAAACCAATAGCTAACAGGATAGACTGTTGGACGCCGGAAAGATTCACGCTGCCACTCAGACGGCCGGAGAAATAAAATTCTGCGATCGTGGGGACCATGTCGAGGATAACGTGGTAATCGAGAAGATTATTCGCGTAGCTGTCTAGGCGTTTTAGGTCGAATGGGGAAAATGCGGCGTCCAAATCTGCCTTTGTTAGAGTGGGGGGTTTGAAGGATGGGTCGGATTTTGAAATTGCACCAGCAGATTCGCCGATGCTGAGTGACAGTACGGACGGGAAGTCGCGGAATTGATATGATAGGAGGGAAAGGAAACGTTTGTGGAAGTCCCGTGCATAAGCTCCAAGCCAGCTGGTGTCGTTGCTTCCTGTAGATAGGGTGCGGAGCATGACGCAGGAATGTTCACCGGTCAGCTCGTTGGGGGTTTGTCGCAAATACACTGGAGCGAAGCGGGCGCGTTTCCAAAACTTATGAAGCGGAGGGGTCAGACCATAGCTAACGCCGAGGTAGTCGAGAGAGTCGGGGCGCCGTTCATTGAGCCTCGCAAAGAGAGGTGGCATGGAATGTATATCTCGAATACGAATATTATCATCCAGGAGGCTTGCATTTGCCAATTCTTCGTCTGTTACTCTGACCAATTCGTCGGAAGGGTAATTATCTTCCTCTGATAAGCTTGCAAATTTCCCTTCGAAGAAATCGGTAAGTAGCTCGAGGGCACGCGAGCCGTATCCCATGCCCAAGTAATCTGGATTCGTAGCTATCCGCACAATTCTTGCACCAGAAAGTCCCGCGAATTCTTCGTCTTGGAATTGTTGACTAACAAGCCAGGGTATTAAATCTCCTCCAGCCCGTTGTCCACGGCTAAGACTATGCAGAACGCTCTGCTTGCTTATTCGACCTTCCAAAGCTACCTGGACTACACAGAGGGGTTCTGGAACTTTGTTGGGATCAGTTGGTGGTACCAGCACGAATAGCTGATGCGCAGGCGCGTCACTCATGAGTTGGAGATCATTTGGCGAATTTTTATAGTGGCTAGCGACGTACAGAGCCATCATCTGCTGCAAAAGCTTTTCGGGAAGCGGATGGAACGAAAACAGGACATCACGGTTAACGTGGAGAAGTTCGCATTGGGATGGGTGAGGGCATCCCTGAGTATTCGCTTTGGACTTAGGGAGCGTTGCATCGAGGCAGAGAAGCTTATTCATCCACTTTTCCACCGAATCTCCAGGGGCATATCGGATAGGTTCTGAAAGAGTGATTTCCCGCAGTGACCGGCCACCCGAGAAATTATTTTCTCCATGCTTCGCAGACTTTCCCGCTGCCCGGTCAACGATGTCGGTATCATCTGTACTCTTAGATCCACCTCTTGATTGCTCCCGAAGCTGTTGAATCAACTTCAATGATAGGGATCTGCCCGTGCCTTCATATCCGTTGATGGTGGAAGCCATAAATACCAAATATGGGCCCATTAACTTTCGCACTAAGGGCAAAGGGATGGCGGCAGCCTCATCAATCACCAAAAGCTCTGCCTGTCCAAGAGCAAAGGCATCTTGGGGTTGGATATACTGGATTGTTTGCCTGTGTTGCCGGTGGACGTTGACGCGCACAATAGCTTTGTTGAAATCGGGGTTCGTTGATTGAAGAATTGTATAATCAACATGATCTAGATAGCCTAGGGCGTCAAATCCCTTGAAGACAAATTCAAACAAAGTTTTCAAATTCTCTGGGCTTGGAGAGGTAATGAATATATTGCTATAGCCGTGCGCGATGGCTGCGGCAATGGCAACACCAAGTGCAGCAGATTTTCCACGACCACGGGCAGCAGTCAAGGTAACAGTGCTCCGCAAAGTCTTTTCTGCTATGGCGTCAACAAACGTAAGGAGAGCTTTCGCCTGGTCTACCGTCTTCGCCAAAGTAACCAACGACCCAACAGGTTGTGTATCTACCAGCTTATCCTTGATCTCCTTTAGTTCCTTTTTCGTCGGGTCAGTAGACTCATTGCTTGGGTCAGCTGGGGCTAGTGGTTCCACGTATTTGCCGCCAGATATCGGTAGCACATTAAGCTCATCATCTATTACCAAGCAAGTTTTGCAGCTGCCAAGCGAAAGGATAAAGCGTTCGTTAAAGCGTGCCACTACATCATCATGGGCCTCTGTCCGGTATCTGGAATGGACGTCCATAGATAAGGTGTAGAGCTGTTTTAAGCTCTTCATCCCCTTCAACAAGAGGATGACGAGCCCTCCGCCCTCGACAGTTTCAATAGTCCGCGCCAATAAATTGGGAGTAAGCGCCTCGAAGTCCTGCAGCACACACATGCCATATGTGTTTCCCAAAATCTTGTCTGTCTCCTTGTAATAGACATAGCGAATTTGTTGTAGCGTTACAAATAGTTCGAAAGGATCCTCAGTATTCGGGTCCCGTATTCCTCTCTTGATTTCTTTCTTGATCTTTGCCTCGCGCTTCTTCCGGTGGCTGGTAAACCCAAGCAGATCCTTCTTATATGCCCATAGAACCGATTTGTTCTGTTTGACATCGACGCTCGACATTATATGGTGGAGGTGGACGATAACATCTTTGGCGCGGTCACCGACCACCACGAAGAAACTTCTTTTCTTCTCCTGTATGCCATTTCGAATCAAGGAGGTGATCCTGGAATCGATTGCTTTCCGTGGCATGGTTCCGACGGGATAGACGCAAGGGCGCTGGTGCTGGCGGGAGAGGAAGATGCACGGCCAAATTTGCTTGCTCGAATTCCTGTTAAATTCAACTCATTGGTGGACAATGGTACGAATTGGGCACCGGGGATTCACACAGACTTCGGTGATTTGGTATCAAAGAAAGAAATGACCCAAAACGGCGCGAGGCTATTTGTCTGTTCAGGCTGTGATGCTGGACATTAATTCCTCCCACTTTGATATCGCAAGCGCCAAAAAAAAATTAAAAAATAATGAAGAGTCGGGTAAAATTACTATTTTTATCAAGCTACCGAGAAAGGAAGTTTATGCCGGGTCCTCACCGCCTTTTCCAAAAACGGACCAAAAGGAGGGCAGAAAACAATGATGTCACATGATTCCACTTACCCTTTGACGCTCATAATTTGGGATGTTACAGCTAGGTTTTGTATGGGTAATTTCCATGGTGAATTCCATGAGAAATTTCTGAAATGCCATCATGCCACTACATCTTTTTCAAGCATTATTTTACTGTTTTTAAGAATTATACACTCAAATTATAAGAGAATTCTCAATGAAATGGATGTTTATACAGAGTAGACAGCAAGATTGAAAGACAGAGAATGAATATGAGATAGACTAGGGGCAGGTTACTCCGTATATTACTTTTCTTCAGTGTTTCTGAAACATGAGATAGATTTACCATACAAAACTAGCTACGGAGTACACAACCCAGCAATGATCTGCAGCTAGGCGTTAAAAAAGGGCTGACATACAGCGTAGGTACAGGAATACGTACGAAGGATGATGTTTTTTGTTGTTTTTTGTGTTTTTTTCTATATATTTGAGAATGAAATATTTATTTATTCTCACTCCGTACTCCCGTACTCCAGACGTTATTGTGATGTGATGCTGGAGCATACAAATCAACCAATAATAATACAGGTCAGTTCTAGCTCTAGCCCTAGCCAACCTTGGCATGCGTAAGCCAACGAACACCTCGGGTTGAAAAATGTCTCTCATGTCATAGTATTGTTTATGCCCTCCGCACCTTGGGCAAGTTTCAATTAACAGTAGAACGAGACACGAGACTTGTTTGATATTATGGATATTACTGCCGTCTTATTTAGATGCTGACTGATAGATGATTCCACCCTTATGAATCTCTTGGCCATAAGCCACGCCTTTTGTGTATCCGCTCACTAGCCGGGCTAGCGTACCCAAGTGCCCATTTTTGTCCCGCCCAGCGGCATAATGTTTAGTAAATACGCGCGGACTGAACCATTAATGGTTGATTGTCGTTTTTATGATGTTTTCCCTATTTTGTTACCCAGCTAGCTATGGGTAACTTATTTAAACCCACGTCGCCGTCCATCTTCTTCCCTGGGTTTTTGCCTTCTCATGATCGTCCCTGGTTCCACAAACCAGTTCCCAGCTTGAAGCATAAATACGTAACTAATCTTCAAAGTTCACGTACAAGTACATACATGTACAAATTCAAATTCAAATCACCCTCGACGGTATTCACACCAAATGAGCCCTGCATGGATATCTTCAGATGCAATACTACATCGCCATGCTCTATTAGTTTAATTGACGTCAGTCTCCGGTTTCCATTCGCTTTACTGGGGTTGTATCTGGGTCTTGGATATGGGGACTGACTTTTTTTTTTCAAGGAATCCGGCTAATTTCGTCATTTCCTTGAGTTAACCAGATATTCCTATATAGATAGATCCAACGTATGGTATTTAATTCATCCCACGGCCACCAGTTGCATAATTGCATTCCGCCCACGGATCGAACTAAGGAATGGACATCATCTCCCGCGGGACGCTCAAGTATACAGCATCAACGTACGGCCCCTGGTTACCGGTGCGGGTGCGGGTGCGGGCGCGGGTGCGGGATGGGAAGAGAAAATGCCAATTCTAACGTTGCTATAGTGTATTTATCCTAAGCGTCTCATTATTGACCCTCTCTGCGGACTCCTCCTTGGTTCTTGGTACGTTCTCCTCTGCTGTTTTTACAACCAATTGATAGACGCCTAAAAAAAGGGATGATGAAAATCAGATCGACCTGCGCATACTGCTGCAATAACGTTCGCATTATCTGGTCTCCTCCTTCTGATACACGGTCAAATTGCCTCTTCTCCCTCTCGAGATCCCAATGCCGACGAGCAGGATGGTTCCATACAACTTTCAGACTCCCTTCTACATTGCTCATCGGATACCTCCTCCAGAGCTCTAGCAAAGCTGCGCAAACTTACAATCGTACAGATACGGAGATCATCGCATATAATTCGTCTGGCGATATGTACGTTGGCTTTACGCATCGAGGTGTTACGTCACATGCTGAAGAATACGGAATGTACAAAACCGGCGTTTTTTGTAAGCTACAAAGCCGGTCTTTTGCGGACTGCCCTCCTTCCTATTCGGGGACTGATAATTAGTTCACTGTTTTGTAGGCTTTCATCCCTCTTTTGGTTTTGATATATGAGTATTGGACCAACAGACGGGTCAATTGTATCGATAACGCCCACGGTTTTGACGACAATGTGAAACGATCACTAACATCTACCTTTCCGATTCTGTTATTGATCACCTCCGCCTTCCTCACCTCCTCCCTGAGCGCTGGCTGGAAAGCTACCTACATCTGCCCCTTGACTGGGGTCGCTGCATTGTGGACAACTGTGCTACAAATTCTTGGTTTGGTGTTGGACACTATTACTCTTATTGCGTTTGCAGAACTTGCCCGTCAGCCCATTCGGCGTAAGGATGGACGGAGAGTACAGACCACTATCCTATGGGGCTCCGTTATGATTGTAAGTATACGCCGCTAGGGGCTCGACTCTATTGTGCATGTACAATGTACATACACAAGATGTGTTTGATCTAACTCCTTGTTCAATGGGTTAGGGTGTATCAGGAATATGGTTGCTTGCTGGATTTCTGATATATTTCATCGGGCCTCAATACAGGCAGTGGTTACTTTCGTTTTCCCTCTCTTACATTGGGAGTGTTTTGAAGTTTATCCTTCTTTTTACCTGTGTCTGTATTTCGGCTGCTTATATTGTGAGTCTGATTTCAAAGCTATTTTCTGTGTGCCTCTTCCTTGCTAACTTGGAAACTAGATAACTCAAATTGGAATATTAGGGATATCTTTCCTTTTCTCATTTACATTTATTTGTATAACTCAGATATCTGATCTGTGGACCGCTTTGCGAGCCTTCCCCGTTATTCCGGTGTTTACTGCCGTTTTTTCCATCATTATGCTGCATGTTTCGGGGTATTGGTACTTGCGTTCTAGTACTGCCACTGACCAGGATAGAAAAAAACAATCGCAACCTCGAGGCTGGGTACGATTGGTATTTTTATCTCTACTTGGTTTGTCGTTGGGGCTGCTCGTAGCAGCGAAGAAAGAAGCCGCACACCACCCAATTGACATTCTTATATCTCGTGCTAAAATAAATTATGGCCAGTGGGTGGCCAAAGCAAAAACGAGCCAAAATCTTGAAGAAGCTGTAGCTGAATATCAGCGACGTTACAAGCAGCACCCACCACCGTACGTAACTTGACGTCATTATTTATCATGTATCTCGAACTCTCTACTAACATAGATTATAGGGGTTTTGATTCATGGTATGAGTATGCGACTGAGAGGTCTTCCGCAGTCATCGATGATTACGATCAAATATACGAAGATCTTTTCCCTTTCCGTGCATTAAGCCCACCAGCGCTCCGTGAGTTAACTAATGCCATGGCAGCCGATCGGTCGAATGATGTGGCTACCGTGAGCATTCGTGGCGGAACTACACAAATACAAGAAAATATTTTACCGACACACAGATGGATGATTGAAGGCGTAGCGAAGATGATCAACCCCTTTTCTCAATACCTGCCCGATATGGACATAGCATTCAACTTGAACGACGAATGTCGAGTCGCTGTTCCCTGGAGAAATATCAAGGCTCTTCGCAAATCTGCAAAAAGCCACAAGCCCCCCGGCACCGATAAACTTATTGGCTCTTGGTCTGAAAATCGCGCCTCAACTTGGGGACTCAGTGAGTCTGCAAAGAAAAGAGCACAGCAGCTTTTTATAGACGCCTCCTTCCAGCGGGTATACGATCTCGCCGGACGCTCTGTATGTCCTCCATCATCGAAAGCCGAAACATCCTTCATCTGGGACCAGCGAAATATTTGCTTGGACTGCGCCAGTCCACATTCCCTCGAACAGTTCCTAAGCGACTGGACACTAGCCTCTGATATCTGCCATCAACCCGACCTGGCTTCCCTGCACGGCTTTTACCTCTCCCCCTCTGCCTTTAAAGTGTCCCAATCACTTTTACCAATCTTCAGCCAGAGCAAAGTATCCGGCTTTAACGACATCCTCTACCCAAGCTCCTGGAATTACATAGACAAAGTCATATATGGGCCCACAACTGAACACCCAGACCCGCCTTACTCTGAAAAGCAATCCACCCTCTTCTGGCGCGGCACCACATCTGAAGGATATAGCTCCTCCGGCCAATGGAAAGGCATGGCCCGCCAACGCATCGTCCATCTCGCCAACAACCACTCCTCAAACCCCGTCTCAATCCTCCTCCCTTCTTCATCCTCATCAAAAAAGAACCCAACCTTCTACAAATACACCAACATCCCCTCCTCCAAGATCCCCGAAACTCTCAACCTACAAACCTCCATCTACCTCGCAGGCCAGATAAGCCGGTGCAACCTGCCGGACTGCAATTCCCAAAGAGCAGAATTCCGCTTGGGCTCTTCAACCGATTTCCAAGAACATTGGAAATACCGGTTTCTAATGGATGCCGACGGGGCTGGGTTCAGCGGTCGCTTCCTGCCCTTTTTGCAGAGTAGGAGCCTCCCATTTCGCACTGGGCTGTTCCGTCAATGGATGGATGGGCGGCTCACGGCGTGGTACCATTTCGTGCCAATCGATATTAGACTGCATGGGATGTGGAGTACCCTAGCGTACTTTTCTGGGGCAAGGGCGGCGGATTCTAATGCTGGTCCTATTCCAGATACTAATAAGCACAATAAGAAGAATGGTGACGGCGAGGGAAATAAAGGTGGTAGCGCGAAGCAAAAGTCACCAAGGATGAAGATGATGACGAAGAAGAATGATAATGATAATGAGGATAATAATATTAAAGACGGCAGTAACATTAAAAAAAAAGCCAATAAGAATCAGAAGATTTTGATGGAACCGCATGCCCACGAAGGGGAGTTTATAGCTGAAGAGGGCCGCAAGTGGGCTGAGAAGGCGCTTAGGAAGGAAGATATGGAAATTTACATGTTTCGGTTGCTATTGGAGTGGGGACGGTTGACGGATGATAGGAGGGACGAGTTGGGGTTCCAGGTTGGATGATATGTTCAAGCAGCCCCCCCCCCCCTCCCCCTTCTATGGGCTTCTTTTTTTATTATTTACTTTTTTGGCTATTGCGCCAAACGGAATGTTGACGCACGTGGGAAAGAAGGGAGTTTGTGTGCATATGCACAATGTCACACCTGCGAAGGTGTGGAAAGAAATGGATTAGATTGGATGGAAATGTGATGTTTTATGTACTTAAAATTGAGAAATGTATGTACATGTACAAAATATTTTAATGACTAATTCGATATGAATGTTTCATTTTGCAAATAGGATTTAGTCATTACGTATCAAAATGAAGAGTGGTAGTTAATAGGGCTAGTTACTGAAAAAGATGTTGTGGATCTGTTCTTCTTATATCCAGATAAATATAAAGTAAAGATAGAAAAGTGAAAGACAATTAAAAAACCGAACTGATGGGAATACCATCAGTATGTTTCTGTGTATATGACGGATGTCAAATTTCTATAGGCTTTCTGTATTGTGTATATTTAAGTACAAAGAAATTGGGGGTATTGAAATAAATGTATAAGACACAGCGTCTCCTTTCTTTTCTTCCTTACTCCTCCCATCTGGAACTACAGAAGAAGGAAAAAGGACCTCTTTGTCTATCCTTTCGGCGTGTTCTGTTTCAGGTTTCCCCAATAAACATTGACTAGGGTGTCCAACTAAGGTATCCCAGTAGCAGAGGAGATGCGCTTCCATCTTCCATTTCACCCCAAGAATAATCTGACCAAACAAATGGGCAAAGAGAATATAATAAATATAAAAAGTAAAACATTATCAACACATTATCAACACTCACTGGAAAAAAGAGGCCAAAGCGGGCGGCCTGGTTCCTTGTCCAAGACACGAACAACGAAGAGAAAACCGAGCTAACGTAAATTCAAACAGAGCTTTACAAACAAATAAAAAAAGACACACAGCTCATTTTATTTGCTTATCAATGATGCGCTCCAGCTGCGTGTTCTTTAATGTGTTGTCTTCGCTTCAGTGCTGGGTATTTATCATTTGTTGGATACCCGGCCGGTTCTGTGGGGGTAGGGACTACCGCTCCCTTGTCGCTCGTAGTCGGAGTCACCACGATCGCAATTGTCGTTTTGGTGGTATAGGTTACGCAGCTCTGCGTTGGTGGTGGTGTGCAGCTTGAAAGGCCAGTAGGGTCGGCGGAAGGGTAATTGGAGGCGCTGCTAGCAGGATATTCACTAGGCGTGGATGCCGATGGTGAAGAAGCCGGGTAACTAGAATTAGGTGCGGTGGGCTCGGCTGACGATGGTGAAGAACCGGGGTA
>PDND01000145.1:0-25951 GCA_002572855.1 [Emmonsia] crescens | reverse complement strand
CTAGAATTAGGTGCGGTGGGCTCGGCTGACGATGGTGAAGAACCGGGGTAGCTAGAATTAGGTGCGGTGGGCTCGGCTGATGATGGTGAAGAACCGGGGTAGCTAGAACTTGCGATGGGCTCGGCTGACGATGATGAAGAATCGGGGTAGCTAGAGCTAGCGCTGGCCTTAGTTACCGATAGCTGAGTGGATGAAGTGGTAGTAGTCGTGGCCTTAGTTGACGAGGATGTTTGTGGGGTTGTAGATGACGCGATGCTGGTCATTGTAGCGCTTGGAGATGGGACTGGATTGTTTTGGTAAACTTTCATATAGTTGATGGACCAGTAGGCTTCTGCAAACGCCTGAGGGTTGTTCTTGACATAGTCTTCGCAGGTATTGGCTTTCGCAGCGCACCCTCCGTCATCGTTCCAGGTGCCTTTCGCCCAGTCGCCACAGAAGGCGGTATTGAAGATCTGCAGATATGGAAGAGTATTTGGTTAGTTCAGAACTACATAAAAATCCTAACTTGTGATGGGTGGCAGTTAGAACGTACAATTCGCTGTTTTTGGAAGAATTTGTCAAATTCGCATCCGGTGAAATGTGCGATTGGCCTAGCCCAGGCCGACGGGTCAGGGTGCTCGCTATTGATATCCGAGGGAATTTGGTAGCGAGGGAAGAACCAGACACTGATGGAATCGCTCGTCCACTCAGTCGCATATACACCTCCACCAGCATTATTGAATGCAGTTCCGTAGCTCGTTGAGCTAGGAGCCCTGAACAAACATCCTTGGTTTCCTGGCTGGGTTGGAGAGAACACATCACAGTCTTTAGTGATGAGCTGCCCGCTATATTTGGAATTGTTTGTTACTTTGCATCCCGCGGTGGTGTGCAATGCTACAACATTTTTCGATTGTCTGTTGACGCCCTCGATAATATCGAATTCGCCATCATCGGGCCAACTAGCCCCTGTTGCCCAGCTATGATAGTAGTCAGAATACGGAGGACCAGCAATCAAGAGGCCGATGGATATCGACGCGTTGGGATGGGCTAAAACTTACAACGCAGGCCAGGTTCCACAAATCCCACCAGGCATGTGGGAGATATCAGCCACAATCAGTCCGTGTTTGTAAGTTTTTTTGGTCTCGAGACGAACGCTCTCACGGCCACTGCCCTTTGCAACCTTATTATGCTCAACTCCGAGATAGACGAAATTGTTCTCGTTTGAAGCAAGCCCGGCCTTCTGTGCCTGGGATTTATCGAGGTAGGTAACATATGCATTACTTGGGTCAGCCCCCTGTTAAATAGTTAGCTGGGAACAAAAGAAGTCGCAATATACACGAGGGGTGAATAGGGACTTACGTCAAAGAACTCGAAATCGTCAAAGAAGTTCGAGGGTTGATAATCATCTTGGAGTACATAGGAACCAGCGCTCAGCTTGGCCAAAGCGGCCAGCAAGGCGAGCTTGGTAGTCCTCATTTTGCTTTGTTGTTGTTGTCGTCGTTGTAGGGGATGATGTCAACTCAGGTATCCACGTGGAAAGGTGTAATTCGAAAACACCGAGAAAGATATGCAGACTTCCTCAAAAGAAAAGAGCAGAGGTATATAAAACAAAAATAGTTAAGGAGTGGAATAGTTGCAACAACTGCAACAAAATTTATGCAAAAGGAGTGTGTGTTTGGCTGGAAAAATAAAAAACAGAGAGAAAGAAATATTCTCTCGTGGCAAGTTTATGGGGGCCATCGCCAGTTATAAAAACAGCTTGGCCAGACAGCAAACAGTGAAATGCTCCTGAATTAGTTCATGCAGCGGCGCCAGTGGGGAGGTCATGTATGCAGGGGTAAGTCTCCAGTAATTGGGTTCCTCCATCTACTGGGCGTAAGACACATTTCAGCCATATCAAGAGCCACAAGGGAACGAGATGCAGTCGACTAGGGTCTAAGCCTTTATGAACCACTCTGAAGTCTGGATAAGTCCTCTAGGCGGGGCTTGATTCTGTGATTCCTCCAGTGGATAATACCGAGTTGAAAAGGTTAAAACAGAAAGATATTAAGGAATTTACGCAGCTGGATATACGAAACAAATATCAGTAACCGCAGGGCTCATGTTCTGTTTGAAACAGACTGCCCACTCTTTCTCTCTTGAAGTCGTGTTTGCTGACACTTGCTGGAGGTTGATAGAGCGGTTGAAACGAGTACGGGCTTGGCGGGGTTGGGTCTGGAATCATTCAGGAACTGGGCCAATCAGTGCGGAATGTGCCCTGGCAGGCGACACGCCAATGGATCTGATCTAGTCTGACCTGGCCCCAGGCGCCAGGCTAACTAGGATCCTTGAAGGGCCAGTTGTCAAGCAGAGACAAGCGCCTGGGGATACAGGATATATATTCAACAAAGAAATTACGCGGCATTCCATCCCGGACGCTGGCTTTTTCACTATCGTCATCCTCTATGCTCTCCATTTATTCAGGAATGAAGACGACGAATTAAAGTTGAGGCTCTTCTTATCTTTTAAGGTTTTGCTTAGTCACCTGGTCTTCAGTGAACGGGGCTGCATATCTCGGAAATTTGTTCCCCTAAAAAAAGCGAGAACACGAGTCTGTAAGGCCTAGACTGTGGCCCAGTGGGCAGTTGACAACATTTTAATGCCCACTATCGAGTATCTTTCTAGCGCAAGATGCAGCGTCAGGCACACAGCCGCATCATGATCCATCTTGTCCATGCTCAGTGCTCACAGTAATTAAACGCTATTTTCCACTTTTTTTTTTGGAGAATCAGCAGAGGACGACCAATTTACATTTCACTGGCCAAAAGTTGAAAAAAAAATACATCCTCCACAAGAAAATCTTGGGAGTGGAAAAGGATGACACTAATATCTGCAACCCTTGTTCAAGCAGTCTTAGGAGTCAAGTCCCTGCTCCGGCAACCAGCGGAGACGATGAGCACGGCCATAAGCAAGACATTTTGGTCCTCTTAGCCCAACAATGTCAAATTCCTGCGGTAACAGGATGACAGCAAGCCTTAGCTTCACCAATAATGTCTGTACTCGCTACTAAAAAGCCCTAGTTTTCAGCCCCATCGAGTAGCGTTAATAAAAAATCCCTCGAAGCGAGCTCCACCCAATCTTTGGCAACTTTACCCATTAATAATAATGTTATTGGCTCGTGAACATCTTCGAGTTCCGCCTCGTCGATTGAATCCTGCATGGAATTTATCCGGGGCCAGCCCAGCTTTCAACAACCCCTCACGTGGAGAAACCCAACAGGTGCAGATGCCCGATCAGAAAGAAAACCTTAAATAATGGAGGAGAAACGTCAAATCATGAAAATGATTAAGCATTATGTATTTCAGACGTTAAAAATGGCTAAAACTAAGGCAAGTAGGATGCATGCCGAAGCTCGCTTCGACTGTTGGGTACATGCCATGAATAAAATGGCGAGCCAGATATATACAGCATAAACGGCACTCGTATACATATATATGTGTGTGTAGATGAGACACGAACCTGAACGTCATTTCATAGAAAAGATCAGGGAATCCTTTCTGGTAAATAGGCGTAATTCATGATAGGACAATTGCTTACTACAACAGGAAAGAAAAAACAGGAAAGTATGGAGAAGAACAAGGTACATTATGATTCAAAAACCTTGGACATATGGGCTGAGGAAGGAGAAGAGGCGAAGATGGTTGGGGATTTCGACAAGTTAACATCGAGGAGTGGGTGAGGTCAAAGGGGACATATTATAATACGAGCAGGCAGTCGTGTCATAACTCAAAAAAGAAATGGACAAAAGCAAAGACATTCGTTCTCATCCCTGTGCTGTACAGATCAAACAAGACAAACCCAACCCATCGCCGTGATGACTGGATGCAGGTTGGCCATGGAAGCCTCGTTTCTCGCTCTCGTTCACCAGGCACGATCGGTGATACAGATGCCGACAGCCAAACACTATCAGAGGTCCAGCATCATGTCCAGGTCGCTGCTGTTGTGGTTCTTGCTGCCCGAAGGTATCCATATGTTGTCCACTAAGATCCAATCGTGCCGTCTGATTCGTATTTTGACTCGATGTGTGTACATGCGCATTGTCGCCCGACATTGGTTCCTTGCCCTTTCCGCGTGAAGGTAGATCCGTATTTCCAACCACGTCACGTTGTCTTGCCTGTCCTCGCTTCGCGTCATCTTCTTGTTTAGTTTGCCACGCTTCCCATAGCCAGGCCCCTGATCCGGGGCCCCATACTCGCCGTCGACACACTTCACAAACCTGCCCTCGCGGTCTCCACCCTCGTTGACGGAGTTTCGCAATTTCGTCCACATGGACAAAAAGGTCCTTGTCCAGCATTGTATTGGCGAGGGATAGTAGAGATTCCTCGTAAGTGTATGCAGAAAATATCGATGCGATCACAGAGCGGAGCTCTGAAAGAGAGGGTGAAGCAGCAGCTACTCGCGTGAGAAATGCTCGCAAAACACGCAAAAAGGAGATATCGGTTTTTTCACTGGGTCTATCCCCTGATTTTGTCGTGCTGGTCAACAAAGCCGTGAATACCTGCTGAACAAGAATCCGAAAGGATGAGGAAATCTCGCCAGGTTTAGTACTATCGGCCTTCAGACTTGAGTTATCCTGTTCGATGCCCGGCGAAGCTTCCCTTAGCAAAGGCGACATATTGCGAGCTATGCGGACCACTGCTTCAATAAGATCAAGCCAGAGATTCTCCTCAAATGATAGTGGTAGCTTGAGAATTTCCGAGCCCCTTTTATTCAACTTATTCCCTCCCCGAGATATCCTAGCCGCTTTAGACTGTTGTTGACAGAGCCATATTCCAACACGAGTATATTTGTTCAAGGACTGGATCAGATCAGCGACCGCTTCTGCCATGCTTGCTGAATCAGGGCTTTCATCTGCATTCTGCAATAGTCCTGACAAGCCAGCCTCAAGGGTTCCGATGTGCTTGATCAGCCGGTCCATTGCACCATGCACTTTCCCTTGACGGGCCAGTAGGATAATTGCAGCATCGATAATCCCACTGCTTTCCATCGAAGGAAGTACCGCATCGAGTTTGAGATCTCCAACTTTCAGGATATCCACGAAATCTGTGACATGCGAGGGGTTATATCGACACATTAGCTGAACATAGCGTTCAACAAGTTGAGTGTCAAATTTCGCGGCAATCTCAGTCTCAGCCGGCCGTTTCCACTCCGGCTCAAATAAAGTATTGAGGTATGAATATTGTCGTGAGGAATCATCCTCTAGAACGTGGAGAAACTCTTTATGCAAATCGGGGGTCGTATCCTGGACGGTTTGAGCAGCTTTCATCACATCAATACCCGCGATTTTTGCAGCGTGATCCTTTACCACAGCATGCACGTCGCGACGTTGCTTCTTGCTCAGTTTCGAGCTCGGGCGAAGACAATCACGGATGCAGCCGAAAATTGCCTGCTGATCTTCTGGATCTTCAAGATAAGTCAACAGAAGATCCGGAAACTGTTTCTCTGCTTTATAAGTAGACTTCAAGACTCGGTAAAATTTCGCTTCCTTTAACAGAGGAATTAAAGCCTGGATATCGGGCGGGTGGTATATCGACAATAAGTATTCTGCGCTGAGCTGGCAATCGCCTATCATTTCCGGATTAGGATAGCGGCATAATCTCATGAGCACTTGCTGGAGGGTTGATCCAGAGAGGAGGGTATATTGAGGGTATTTGGGTAGATTTCGGGCAATAAACATATCAAGATAGATGGTGTCTTCCGGGCCGAAGTTGGAAGATTCCATAATTTCAAGCAAAATACTAATTAAGTACTGGCGGTTAACAGATAGGCCATGTGCAAGAGAATCACTAGAAGTTGGTAGCATCGCTCCATTGCTCGCTTGATCAGTGGCTTCGTTTAAGAAGCTGTCCTCAAAGGCTTCGTTAAGCATGCTCATAAAACTAGGCGTATCGAATTCAAGGATCGTTCGAAGGTCGGGAAATGAGTCCCGAGAAGCGGTCTTGTTTGAACTTGAAGTCCGAGAAGTCCCCGAGAAAAGAAATTCGTAAATCTCAGCCTTTGCTTTCGAAGCTTCAAGATCTGTCATATCTTCCCCAGTGGGGTATATTCTGCCGGTCAACACATACGAGAGGTAAGGGAACATCTTCATCGCATTCGAGTGGTCCTTTGCTTCGATATCAGAATTTCCATTGACATTAAGATCCGTGTGCCGGTGAATCAAGTGGATAAGCTCAATCAGTGGCCCAACATAATCGCCTAACGCACGAGTCCACACATAAATGAAGGCGTCATATAGGTTATACTGCTTGCACAACGAGGTAGCCTGATCAATATCAATTGTTGACGTATCAAGTAGACAAATTATTTCTTCCAAGCGAGTAGCGGTATGATTCGTTATGTAGTGGGTGATCAAAGATTTCACCGCAGTAGGAGGCAAGGTTCGAACACTACCTCGTACGATGTAGGGTTCAAGAATATCCAAAAATATGCCTTCGGAACCACACTCTTCGTACCAACTATAAACTTCGTCAAAGAGAAATTCGTAATCTGACAGGGCGTCGCAAGCTGCAATACAAGAATCAGCAAGCTCCTCGAGCTGGCTTGGCTGCAGACGCTGGTTGCATGCTTCCTGATTTCTCCCGAAGGCGTATCTAACGGATGCTGACATCATTTCTAACAACTTCTCTTGTACTAATTGGTGGCGCAAATCGTCCTCTTCTGGGAGTCCCACAGTGAGCTTTTCAGCATCGCCTCTATAGTAAGAGGTTGCAAGCCGAATAGCGCCAATAAAGTCGCCTCCTTCCATAAGAGCCAGTAATCTGTCAGCCCAGTTCGACAGGCTGCCGACTGACATATCATTGACGCCTAGAAGAAAGAGTCGTCCTTTATATGCTCTAAAACTCATGTAGAAAGCATCGGCAATTACTCCATGCATCGATTCATCCTCCTCATCCAGTTGCTCAACGAGAGAGTGGAGTTGCTTCGAAAAAATATCCACGTGATAGATATGCTTGTGTATGAGGTCAAAGGAGTCCGTCATTCGCAAAGTGTTGTCTTCCAATATTAGTAGCTGCTGAGTTATTGTCATCACCGCTAGCACCGAGCGACTTATCCACTGTACAGCAACAATCGCTTCCTCAGCTCTCCATCTACTTCGCGGTTTAAATTCGAAGCTAGGAGGCTTATCCTTATCCGCAGGTTCAGTTGACTTCACTTCCGAAACCTCTAATACTGTCAGCACATTCGACCAACAATAAACCAGTTTAGTCTTCGAGGCTTCGGAATTTTTCCCCTTTAGCTTTATGGCTGGAAACCAAGCAAGCGCGGCCGTCAGAGCACTGTGAGCAGCAACCTCCTTTGGCCTAGCAGCTTTATACTGAGTTTGAGCAATGGGGGTCGTCGATACAATCACCAGAAGATACGGCGTGAGCATTGCAACCAAGCCTATCGAGTCCGTTCCTTGTTCAACATTACCTAGTGGCAAAGGAGAGAATGCCAGGACAGAGCTTGGTTTGCGAGGTCGGCCACCGACAAGCACAGCATCAGGGTAACGTCCCAAAATCCGCGTAGTTCGTACAACACGGCCAACTGCTCCCATACCTCTAGTTGCAAGATGCGAAAATGCCATACCGTGGTCATCAGCGGAGACCAACGCAGTGTGTCTTGTTCCCAGGAAGCCCATGTGGATAACCGCTACGCCGGATATATGACCGTTGGATCGCTTAGACTCCAGCTGGCTGGCTGGTATTGGTGGGACGTGTAGAAATGGGCGCGCAGATTTTGAAATTTCCCACGTAAAGATATGGCCACTCCCATGACCAACCGCAATTGTAGTATGATCGGCGGAAATGGCGAGGGCGGTGATCGGACCAGACTCAACAGCTATATGTGGAGTCAGTTTTAGCGATACCTAAGAGATATAAGTTGCAGGAAAATACATACCCTTCGTTCCAGGCCCAATGATCGCTCTGAGATTCTGCTGGTAGTCAAACACCATAATAATCCCCTTGGCTGTCCCCATGACAATGGCGGTAGAAATCGCAATACATGTAGGTTGACCGAAGTTCCGCTTGCCTACTTCCGAAAAGGCCTGGCCAGTGATTTTTCTGAGCTTCGTCCATCGAACCACTTCCCATGGCGTTGCAGGGCTTTCTGGTAAATCTGGGGTGGGGCTAGAAAGGATGTGACTAGTTGAGGAGTTTCGCGAATGGGGTCCCATTAACGACGGGGATTGTGGTCGCAAGACGCTCGGGAACGAAATCGAAAGACGGGATTGAAATCTGCGATCGAACGGATGATGAGGGCTGGGGCTCAGGTTGGATGGCGAACCACGGAGGCCAAAAGCACTACTCCTCGATGAAAGAATCGAATCCTATGAAGGTTAATTGCCATTTTGGAGCTAAACGTGCCGCAGGAAAAACGAACGCAACGTACTTGAACTGAGGGAGTGTCATCTGGTATTGACCCAGATTCATCACCACTCCCAATTTCCCTATTTCCCGGACGTTGGTGTACCGATGACGCCTCACCAGATCCATTTTGAACCGCAGAATCCGACTCCATTCCAGCCGGATCCTGACTGCTGGTCGCGGATAACGGGTTATCGTCTAGAAATGCATCCTGGCCAGGCTCTGTTTCATATTGCCCCCCATCACCCTCATTATTGACCTGTCCATTCGATGCTACATGGAGCTGTTCATCGCCGTTATTCTCCAACTGTGGTTCGTCCTCTCGAGCCCCATCGTCACTCCCCTCAATCATGGAGCTCATGGGTCAGGTTGTCGAATGACCATCGCTTCCCACTTATATGGGTCTAGAAATCGTACCGGAGCTTCTAACGGGAGGTGGAATCGTTGCAAATTGTCGAGAATGTAAGGAGGAGCTTCCGTGCAATTCGCAGTGCGCAGCGCAGCAGAGTTCGTCCGCCGTAGGGGGCTAGCTAGGCAGCTGGGTAAGCTGGGTAGGTTGGGCGGCGATATGGTTCGTGCAGACTCTTATGCGGTTACGGGAAACAAAGGAGTCTCGATTATGATGCGGTTAGAACCACTCAAAGAAAGTCGAAGCACTCTCCACGCCGACAGCAAACCAACAGAGCGTTCGTCGTGAGATGGTTGGTGGGAGTTTGTTTGCTCGTTAGCGGAGACGCCTCAAGTTGTTTAGTTTAGCTTGCGAGTCAGCAGCAAATCATCTGATGTACAGCGCAACCTCATCCGCTGAGCCTCATCCAATTTCACCAGCCAGCAACCTTAGCACAAAATAACAATGTCAGCGCAAATTCCACTGCACCACGAAGTCTACAGTCCCTAAAGTAGATATTACGTACTGGATTAGAGCTCGCATTTAGGCTCTTACGGAGTTGATGCTCGAATTCAAAGGGTGAGGCTTCAATCACTCGTACAACTGCTATTTTTAGCATATTTCTTCCAAAGCTTGCGCCTGAGCTATGGATGGGCTTCGATATACTACTACTGTCCAAGTCTCGCTTCTCCTCTATATTTAACTTGATGCTCGATAAGGTCTCCTGAAAGTTCGTATCTGGCACCACGTGAACTCCAGATCTGTCTTGTTCAGTGTACACCCTCCCGTGCAGCGATCTCAAGGCTACTTCGACGAGCTATGCTCGCTTTGCATCTCAAGTCATGCTATAGTGTTTCATGACCGCTTTGAAATCGATGCTGAGGAGTTTCTAAGTCATTGTATTAGAAGATATTGATTTTAGGAAACTTCTAAGAAATATTGCCAATACCCGCTCCGCTATAACGTTATATAAACTTAGCTGGGTCGGTATGAATCTGATATGTGAGAGGCTAAAGGTCGATGAGCTTAGGAAGCAGACTGTTTCAACACAGTGACCGATGCCACAGTTGAATATGGCAGAATGGAAGCGCCTCGCTATCCGTGCTGAAGGAGCGACAATCCTCAGCACCTTTCTCCTTCCTTACGCTGACCATTGCTGGGCCATGGACTCCTTCCTAACCATTGCGTTAACATGTCCAATATATTAGGCATATAGCAGCTATGTCTTCAGAAGAACTACCTAGGTATGTTCTATGTTTACTATCGTACAGTATGGGTGCCCGCAGCATCTATATAACTATACCTAACAGTCATATACGCATCGCGCACACACTCGTTTTCACCTACATTTATTTCCTATACACTTTGGCCCATACATGTTTCATCTGTGGATATTATCACTCTCACTGAATACCCACCACTGTATCTTGCCAAAATGCTCATCCCCTGCTATGCGCTATTGACGCTCTTTCTGCCACTAGGGCTACTCGCCCAAACGGAATGCAATGGACGTCCGGAATATTGCGACCGCCGCTACTCAGAGTTATCTTTTGTCGGGGCCCATAATTCACCATTCGTAGGCTTCCTCCCGCAACATAACCAAGAGATATCGGTGGTTAGCCAATTAAACCTTGGTATCCGGTACTTACAGGGCCAAACCCACCTGAACGCGAGAGGAAAATTGCGCATGTGTCACACTTCGTGCTTTCTGGAAAATGCAGGCGGCCTCGATGCATATCTACTCAAGGTGAAGGCGTGGCTCGATGACAATCCGGATGAAGTCGTCACGCTCCTCATTACAAACGGAGACAGATTGGATATCTCGCGATTCGATGAAGCGTTCAGGAAAAGTAGCATTGTCCCATATGCCTTTGTTCCACCGTCATCTCCACATAAGCTTCCCATGGACACATGGCCGACTTTGCGACAGATGATACAGTCTAATAAACGCCTTGTCGTATTCTTAGGTAGGTATTTTTTGTGTCTTACCCTTCGGCTCCTGGGTAAAGAAATTCCGCGTTATTAATTTGCTCGTGAACGTGTGAAAATAGATTATGAGGCCGATATGAATAGGGTACCGTACATTCTTGATGAATTCGCATACTATTGGGAGACGCCTTTCGATACCACGGATCCGCTCTTTATGCAGTGCAAAATTGATCGTCCACCTAATGCAAACCCGGGCGGTAGGATGTATATCGTGAACCACTATCTGGATATAGAAAAGGTCGGCGTATTTTTTCCTGATCGGTTGTCAGCACCGAGAACCAACGCTCCGACTGGGAAAGGAAGCATCGGAGCACAGGTTGAGCTGTGCACATCGATTCATGGCCGCAAGCCTCACGCCGTACTTGTTGACTTCCTCAATCAGGGTGATGTGCTTCGAGCGCAGGATATGATGAATACATTTTAGGATATTCTTTTGGTTTTGGCTGTCTTGGTTTCTCCTGTATTATTGGAGTATGGGCTGGTTGAGGTAGCTATCGATGATCATTGTTGGAAGTGATGCTTGGATTGGGCAATTTTATTGGTTAACAGGAGTATCGATCGGCCTAGGCATTACTATAAAATTTCTCATTCCCACCTACCTGTCATTTTCCATATTATTAGCACAGAAAATACTACCTCCACGTTTGACATGCTTGTGGGCGTCCCCAAAAGAATGGACATATGTAGATTTATATTATATATGTATAGAGCCAAGGCATTCATGTTTGACTACCCACCCTATGATTCTTCCTTTTTATTACGTACGGGTCCTTATTATCTCGAAACCCTATCCAACCGCTAATCGGAAAACAACATAAAATCAATACTACGGGTAGAAACCAAGATTCTACCTAGACGGCAAACTTGATGGCTCGTAGGGGCGCAACAGCCTCGCAAACGGCAATCACAGCCCTGCGTTTGTTGTCAAAAGCTAAAATACTTCAAAGTTCCCGAATTATTTAGTTCGGCGTACCGGCTCCTAGAAAGGGTCGAATCATTTCACGCCCAATATTTGGAATCTCAGAATGGTACCTTGGGATGGAGAGAATCTAATTAACAAACGATCGTAGCTTCATATTTTTTGATTGATATTGGACCACGCGGGCTGTTACAAAGAATACAAAGAGGATACATCGGATCTGATCTCAAAGCCAATTCCCCCTTCCCTTGCGCCTTCCTCGCAATAACCATAAATATATATATATATACACACCTCTTAAGCTATGCACCCTTCGTTTTCCATGCTTCCACTCCGGTTTGCATCTTAAAATGCCACCTTCGCCATTAAGCACTAGTATGATACCGCATGACGGAGAGGCCCTCCATCCGTTGGGTGCTGGGTCATATTATTTCAAGGAGCACCTGATCAAATATCTAAATGATCAATGCTCTCGGCCCACGATCGCTCTCCATATTGGATCTCAACCAAACTGCAGCCCACATATTGGTAACATTACCACATTTACGGTGGGGTTCACCCTTGCCGCTGCTCTGAAGAAAAGATTTCAGCGTGAAGTCACGGCCAAATTCGTATACGTCGATAGCGCTCCTTCCCCGGGACGGGAGATCAATATCAATGGAGTCATATATCAAAAGAGTCTCAAGCACACGGGTGATTTTGAAGCCAATCAAACGCCCTTTGTGAAAGTGCTAGACGGGCTCTCCGATCTTTCTGGCGTACAGTACGATATTGAGACGCAAAATATCTGGCTCTCAAATTCTGCATTTCCCGGCGTACTCCGGACCATCGTGGCCCAGCATAAAATCCTCGGGTCGTACATGTCGCCAGATACAGGCAAGCTAGGTATTCGAGCATCATGTCCACACGACGGGTGCGGACTGGCAGACAAGCACGGCGTGAACAATCGATACGATGATGACGGCCGAATTACATTCGTTTGCCCCAATCATGGAGCGCATCATGTCGACCTAGCAACACCTTCAGATCTAAAAAGGCTCGAGTTCAACACGCCTCTGCGCAATCTGATACGGATCCTGATCTGCGGTCAAGACCCGGACAAGTCATGGATCATGTGTACCGGATCCGACTACGCAGGTTTATACCAAGAACAGTTCACATGGCGGCTCCTTGAGTCTCCCAGAAACGCGCCGATCATCTTCTACTCCCCTCTTGTCCTCGACTGGTCGGGAGGTAAGCTCTCGAAGAGCTTGTACGTCAAGGAAGGGGCCTACGAGTACTTATGCGATGCCGGTCGCAAGTACATGCTGGATGCGGAAACATTTATACGGACCGAAGGTGCGCTTAACGCACTCTTTGAGGAAGTACAAGATTGGGTGAAAGAGCCAAAAAAGCTCTTTAGGGACTACTCAATTGATTATATCGATAAGCAACTGATATCTCGGGGGATGCGGCTGGTCCAAGCGACTGATTCGGCTTAGTAGCGTTATTAGATATTAATTGAAATTCATTTGGTTCATTCAGGCACATGCGCGACGTAATGTAGTGTCTAACCTTTTGACGAGTTCAAGATCGGATTGAGTTTCTACAATCTGACAAGGGGCCCCCCAAATTTCCAACACCCCCCTATCCGTAACCTAGCCCTTCAAGCCTGAATAGCTGAAGAATTGGGTAATCTTTCCTCCTTCAGTCGAGCTAGGTGCTTTTTTGGGTTCTTTTGAGGGGCCAGAGTCCTTTGTCGTTTCCATAGGCAGCTCTTCCGGTGCCCTGGAGAATACATGGTCCTGTGCGTCCATTGGACAGTCATCCAGGAGGGCGAGTGGAACCCAGCAATACTTCTGTGGTGGACCCTTTAGAAACCCCTTTGAGATAGCTATCTTCAAACTGATGGGCTGCTTCAACCTCCACAGATCAAGGATTTCGTAGCCGTATTTTGAGACCTTTTTGCCCGCATTGAAGTCTGCATTGCCAATGCCGCCATCCTCTTGAACTTCACCGGGGACTTTGCCGCGGGAGATGTGCGCGACGTACTCAATCCGTGAGATGGGGCGGGTGGTGTAGAACCAGATGCGACGGACGCTGGACGGTAGGAGGTAGCGGCGGTACTCGTGGTTCTTCGCACGGGACGCGATGTTGTCAATGTGTTCGGGCTTAATGCTCATGAATATGTCTTTGTTCCCCTTGACGGCTTGTCCTCTGCGCGCCGATGACTTCCCTTTCTCCATTATGAGACGCAGCCCGGCAAAACGAGAGATTGGAGCTATGTTGATGTTCACGACTTTTTTCTAACTGTTGTAGGCACGAGATTACGTGACGGGCTACTTCCACGCTAGCCCTGATTGGGACCTATGGGAACCGCGGCAGAACAAAACATCAAACAATTTATATAAAAAGGTACTAGTATATAAAATATATATAAATATATCTAATAGATATAGAATAACCAGGCTGTGCAATATATCCAAAGAAATAATAAATGCAATAGAAGCATTCATTCCCTCATCAACCAACCAGCTTCAATGAACATACGAGAAATACACACGGACTACTCAGGACCCAGGAGGACATCCAATTAACCTGTACACCACCAACCAATACCCTGAAACCGCCCACCCGTTTCAAACAACCTGATGCGGGCGACTCCGCAGCTTCTGATAGGGGCATATAACATGGCCCTGCTCCCGGGGCCGGCCGTTGCTACTCTCTCATTCACCACTCTTGACCAATATTTCCCTTTCCTTTTGCCGGTGCTCTCAACTCGGGAGCTCTCCTAAGGTCATGATTGATCGATAGGGTTGCAATGTTGAGCAAGCTGTGCCGCTCACATGCTATTTACCGACCGATGTGGCTGTGGTCAGGACTCAGAAGTGAAGAATGAGTTTAGTTAGTTAACCTAACTAACTAAGAAAACGATCTGTCGATCCTTTTCTTCCCGTTTTCTTTCTTTTCTTTTCTTCTTGATCTCTGCCCCACTCAATCTGCAATGCGACCCCTAAACTTCGTCCCATCAAGAACGTGGACTTGCACGAAAGTGCCATGCATGGGGTAGCCGATGTCCTCCCGAATCGGCATTCCCCGAGGACTCAATAATGAACCAAAAAAATGAGATATAGGTATAGATATAAGATATAAAAAACACCTTCTTTGCTTTCCCCGAGTGACTTTCTATTCTTCAAAAGCCCCTTTCCCCCTCATCCCATATACCCAAACGGTCATCCCATCCCTCGCCTACATAACTATATAATAAACATCAGATACCAAAATCAAAAGCCAAAATGGTCCATCTTACCTCCTCCATTCCCTTCCTCCTCCTTGCAACCCTCACCACATCCTCCACCATTCCCCTCTCCAAACGCGCACCCCCCAACATCCCCAGCCCCGCCGAAGCCCTCAGCCTCCTATCTTCCATCACCGTCGCCCCTCAGGGACCCCAGGACGGCTACAGCCGTACTCTGTTCCCGCACTGGATCACCATCCAGGGCACATGCAACACACGCGAAACAGTGCTGCAGCGGGACGGCACGAACATTAACGCCGGCAGCGACTGCTACCCGACATCTGGATCGTGGTACAGTGCCTATGACGGGGCAACATGGACAAAGGCCAGTGACTTAGACATAGACCATATGGTGCCGCTGAGTAATGCGTGGAAGAGCGGAGCGGCAGACTGGACGACAGAGCAGCGCAAGACGTTCGCGAACGATTTGGTGAATCCGCAGCTGATCGCTGTTACGGATAATGTGTGTTTTCTTAATTTCTTTTCTTGTTGTTGGCCGCTTGTTATGTGTTCTATATATAACATTGTTTCTGTTATATATGTATTTGTTCGCTAAACGGATGGAATTTTATAGGTCAACCAGCAGAAAAGTGATTCTGGCCCCGAGGAGTGGAAGCCTCCGCTTCGTAAGTTGATGCCACCCCCCAAAAAAAAAAAAAAAAAAAAAAAAGCAACCCCCCTCATCCCACCTTTCCTATCTTTTTCGTACGCAACGCAATCAATATCCCGTTTTATATACTAAAACAAAATCTCCGCGCGGTAATCAGAGGCCTACCATTGCGAATACGCCCGTATGTGGGTAAAAGTCAAATCTGTCTATGCGCTCACAATCACCGACGCTGAAAAGTTTGCTTTGACCGATATGCTGGGTACTTGCTGAGCAAGTTGATGACTCTCCCTTTTTCCATTCCAGGGAGCGAGCGAGCGCTCTAGTGTTTATAGTCCTTGCTCCCTTTCTAGTGGGGGGGTTACTTGCTCTAGGGAAATGTGTGTATGCTTTGTTTCCTGCTGTTATGATCTGCATCACAGGTATAAACATGTGTTAGAAGACATTACATAGTTTGTTAAGACAGAAACATCTTATCTATTTTTTCTGGTTTAGATCTGAATTGAAAGAAATAAGAAAAGAACAAATATCCAACATTTTTTTTCTCCCATAGACAAACCCACCACTGACCGCATCATCACATCACATTGCACACGGCCTATATACAAAAAGGAAAATATTATACTTATTTAACATTTGATTATTATTCTTTTTTATAAGTCCTTTCTTTTATTAACAGAAATTTTAATTGGTAACAAAAAAGAAAAATAATAAAAAGAATTAATAAAAAAAAGCAAAGTATCAATCAGAGTCCTACCAAAAATGAAAAATGAAAAGAAGAAAACAACCAGACAAAAACAATATAAAGCAAAAGTTCGCAGTTCCCAATAATAATAAATCTATGATATCCATCCCATTATCCAGCTAAACCAATATAACACCTAAAAAATAGAATTAAGAAAGGAGAAGAAAATTGCTTGTTCTTTTCGGGTATGGCCCGTATGGGCCATTTGTTAACCCAGTGAAGGGAGAGGGGGGGGGGGGGGGGGGGTGATTATTTTTGTCAAAACCAAACCCACAATCAGAGGCGTAGAAAAAGGAAATCATATAAGTTAACACCCATGTAAAAATAAAGGGAATAATAGGGCCCAGAGATGCAAAGGAAAAAAAGAAAAGGAAAAAAAAAAGAAAAAGAGAAAAAATGCTAAGCCCCGCCCTTCTCCCCCAGAAAAGAAACACACATGGAGGAGACAAACAAACACGAAATACCGTGATCTGTAGATAATATACCCCCCTTATGAAAGCAAGTTCTTCAGCGACGGACTCGCACTGGCGCCCGATCCCGACCCACCCATTGGTACATTTACATTTGCGTTATGAAAACGTCCAGAACTACCAGGCCTCGTAGAAGAAGAAACATTGCCCGACGGTGCCATATTTTCATCCCCAGCTGCAGGGGTAGCTGGGCGCTGTGTGTCAAGGCCATGGCCATGGCGCGTCGACGAAGGCGTTGGATGGCCTGGTGCAAGGGGTCGCTCGACGGAGAACATGCGGGATCCTGGTGGGAGTGCGTTTAGGGTATGCGGCGGGGAGAAGTGGGAATGGGAGTGGGAATGGGAATGGGAATGGGAGGCTGGCGAGGAGGTGGTGGTGGTGGTGGTGGCGGTGTTATAAGGTCGATTTGAGGGGGGAGGCGGCTGTTGCTGTTGTTGTTGCTGTTGCTGTGGCTGTGGCGGGCCATGCATATTGTGTGGCGGTAAGGGGACCGGACCATATGGGCTCTGGTGGGATGAGTATGAATGAGGGGGTGGTGGAGGAGGCACGCCGTTTCCATAGTGCTGTTGCGGAGGAGGGGGTGGGGGAGGACCCTGGTGGTGCGGAGGGAGAGAATGGTGGTAGCCATTAAGGTGCTGTTGTTGTGGTGGTGGTGGAGGGGGCGGGCCGCCATGGAAATTTCGTTGTCCTCCAAGGGGTTGAAGGCCGTTGTTGTTGTTGTTGTTGTTGGGTGGAGGACCGCCGGGGGGGATACCATTGCGAATGAGCGGTGGACCATAGTCACCTGGTCGTTGTTCGTACTCCGGCCGCCAGTCTGCGGCGCCATGACCGTGCATCTGTACGATTGAAGGCATAGGCAGACTTGGGGGTTGCGGTGTTGGGTGCGCATGTGGTGATGGCGAATACTGGTGGTGAGGGAACTCGGAAATACGGGCCGCAGGCAGGCTCGGATCGCGTTTAGCGGTGTATGACGAAGGCCGAACTTCTGATTCCACCGGCGATATCGATTGCTTTTTGACATGGCATTTGTGGCATTCGTGCAATGTCCTCGACCTTGGGAAATTTCGCGAAGCGTCTTGGGTGGACGAAATTGGGCGGTCTGCGTCGATCATAAGGACATCCCCATGCATGGACGACATATTTTCCACATGACCGGATGGTGTTTGAAACGGAGACGCTGCGGTTGGGGTTGCGTGGGGGTAGGCCGGACCGGGACCGTCCATTGGGCCAACACCGTTCATCAACAGGCGATTTTCCCCCCTGGGTGCAGAGAATTCCAAGGACGACTCGACCGTCCACCATTTCGGGCTGACCGTTGATTTACAATGGATGCACTTTTTATCGCTGGCAGAGTTTATAGAATGGCCGTTGACCTCCCCAACAGCGTTACTTCCATGGTTAGGAGTAGTGGATTCTGTTGGCAGCCTGGAAGCGACATGACTGTTATCCTTGCTGTGTGGGGCAGTTCCATTGACAGAAATTCGTCGGTTAGGCACGTGGAAGCCATTCTGAATCAACCCTCCAACAGACTGTTGGACATGCGCGGCTTTCCGGACAGTACCTGTCAGTGTGAGGTCGGCTTGCTTGAAAGTCTGACAATAAAGTTGTAGCGCATTTAACCCTTGAACCTCACTAGGCTCACTCATTTCATGGACAATGGTTGAAATCGCATGGTGAGGGCACCAAATAGCAGGCGTAACCGCACCCACCTCGTCGCCCAATTTCATCGTGTTAACAGTATCTCTCCGGGTACTCTTGACTGGGATGATATCGAAACCGAAAATGTATCCGGATTGATTGGCACATCCCACATGAAACCGAGCATTGCAAGTGGTATTGTGGCAGGAAATGCATGCGCCCTGTCGCGTCTTGCAGATTTTGCATGTATCCCGGTATCTTTCAGCAGGGACCAGGCCAAAGCCCTCCGCGGGTTCCAGCTCCTTTGCATTTCCAAACTTGATTTCAGGCACCCAGACTGCACAGGTAACATGAACCCAATTGTTACCAGCAGTTCGTTTGAGCGGCTCGCGCGGGCCCGTCGGTTTTCCAGCCTCCTTTTGCCGTATTTTGTAAAGTTTGCTAGCCTCAGCAACCATTTCCTTCTCTAGTCGCTCCTTTTCGCGCTCTCGGTCTGTTTTCTTCTTGTGTGAGACCTTGGGCGGCTCCATCAGCTCATGCTCGGTGTATGTAACTGGGCATAAAACGCATTCATACGACGTTGAAATAACCGGGTTCCTATCATTCGAACACATATCGCAGAACCATTTCGACGAGTTCCATGAAGGGCTCACGCCGTAGCAAGCTCGATGAACAGTCAAGCGGCAGTCGCGACAGGACAGATGTTGATCGCCCATGGGATCCATCTTGTTGCAGACTGCGCAAGGAAGCGTCTTCACTCTAGGAGGCTCAGGCGCAATTGGTGGGGGCTCGGCTGGCTTTTCAACCACCTTCTTTTTTGGAGCGGGAGCGGGAGCGGGAGCGGGCTCGGCTGGTGTACTAGTTCCAGGAGCGCTACCATTCTGATCCGATGATTTTACCTTCTTCTTAGGTGGTTCCGAAGGAGGTGGTGGAATAACTACTTCCGCGGTCACGGGAATTCCCAACGTGGTGGCTGTTGCTGCAGTAGTGCTATTGATTTTGACATCAGTCTCCGATGAGGTGAGAAGCTGGACAAGTAGCTCCTCCTCATAGCGTCGCCGCCATGACTTGTTTCCTCCTTGTCCAATCTTTTTCACGACTTCATCCGCATCCTCCCACTGAATACCATACTTTCGCCAAAGGATAGCACATCGTTGGCAAATCGCAACAGTGAGGCTCTGAACCGTTTTATCTCGTTTCGGGTCCGCAGGAACCGTGGTACCGGGAGGTGTTCCAGGAGCGCGCTTCCATTGTCTTGAGAACCTGGTCGAACAAAATTTGCATGTAAAACCTCGCTTTTTGTCCTTGGCCTTCTCATTATCAAATGCCGAATCGTCATAATCATCTGCGACATCGTCAACTAGCTTTGCTGCATTATCCGCGTGCTTTGCTGCTTTCCTTCCCCTTCGCCCATCGAAATTGCCCCAAATTTGACGACCTTTCGCAGTCTTTTTCCACATGTAATAATATCGAACAATATGACGATGTGGGACAGTCCCCACATGCTTTGTCACATTTCGAAGCTCGGAGCCATATTTTGCCACTCCGCTTTCAAACGCCTTGACCTCTTCTGGACGGAGATGTGGCTCCTTGAGATCCGAATATTTGTTGACTTGTTTTAGTCTTGTGAGTGCAGCTTGCACATTAAAATTTTCTTCGTAAAGAAGCGCAAGTGCCTTGTCTAGGAAATTCGTGGAATATTTTTCAACTTTGAGAGAAGGGGCGATTTCCTTGGCTTTGGCCATGTACTCGTCGATGAATCTTTCGCGCTCCGTATCGCTTAGCGATGACCCTGGAGCATCGTCTTCACCGCGAGATGGAAGTTGCGAAGCGTCAGGCATCTTGAAAAGCGGTTCTGCTGTGCGGATCTGTTTGCCGTTCACCGTAACTGGCTGGTCTTCTCCACGAGGAATATACCCCACAGGCTCATCCTGGATCCATTTCGGTCGCTTAGCTCGTTCAGCTTTCTCAGCTTCTATTGCAGCAACAACTTCTCTTGAAAGCTTAAGATCCTTTTTATTGCTAGACTTGACGGTCCTCTTTTTCGGTTCGACAGCTTTGACATATTGAACCGGGTGGCCGTGCCATGGGATAACGTTAGCTTGGTGGCGGGGACCTATTCGAGAGCTTGCGCGGGGATATATCCTGTCGTCATAGTCCAAAGCATCCTCTACTCGACAATGTATTCCTAAATACCTGAACGGCCACAGTTTTGCCTGGGCGATCTGCTCACTGGTGGCAGGTCGAACTACATCTGGGAGAGCAGGGGTGCTTCGTTGCGTGGCTTCTGCCAGGGCAGCAGGATCTTCTTCTTCTTCCTCGGCAAGTTCTAGTTCGGTCTCAGCCGACGTTTCCCCGAGGATGGGAGTATTTCTTGCTTCAAGCTTTCGCTCTTGAGCACGACTGCACGGGGCGCAAGCCCAAGCGAACCCGCGCGCTGGTTTCTTTTGCAGTACAGGCCGAACACAGTTCATGTGATATGTACTGTGGCAGACAGCACAATCCACCGAATCCGTACTAGTAATACAACATTAGTGAACTGTCAAAAATATAGATAATAAAATGGACGGAAGGGATTGCTATCTGTACATACTTTGCGGCATATAAACTACATTTTTTGCAGGTTTTAACCGCACTGGTCAAATCCTTCCTGCGGCCTAACTCAACCAAGACGTACTTCCACCGTTCATCCAGGACTTTCTTGACATGTTGTGGTACATTAATAACCGTGCTCGTTGGGATAACGTCATAATATCTTTGGATGTAGCGATCATACATCTTCTCAAACCAGAAACAATCCTTAGTTTTTCGGTATTCATCGAGGTTTGTGATTTCCGACTGGTGTTTGATCTGGCATTTACCACGCAGTGATGATAACGGGCATGTATCCGAGTGCATTGAAGCAAAGACGACGCGTAGATCGGGTACGTTGCGATGGATGTCCCGAGGCCGATAATACCAATTAACCCTTATGCTTTCAATGGGCCCGTCGGGGTTATCTTTGGATGGCAAGAATTCCATAATGCGAGCAAGGTAGTAGGGTTCGCCGGGAGGTTCGCAGACCAGGTACACATGGTCTAGCGCGGAGAGAAGTTAGAAGGCCCAGCCAGGTTCGCGAGGGTAAAATAAAATAGGAAAAAGAAAACTACTGGAAGCGCACAAAGATGTAAAGCGCCATATTGCAAGGCTCACTCACCATTGGGACTGAGAACAGTGCCATCGTCTGCCTTCAGATTTCCCTGTTCAAGATATGCCTGAGAATTGTTGAAGGTCATCATGTTCTGCCCATGCGCTTTCTGGTGGTCCGGAGATACATTTGCGGGGGCGATGAATTTCTTAGTTGATGAGATGGAAGTAGTGTTTGGCGTGGACGAAGCAGGTGTAGTTTGGTGCGAGCCAGGCTGCTTTCGTTTCTTTGTCGCTGTAGAATTATTATTGCTATTATTGGGATTAGCTGAAAAGGACGACGTTCCGGGGATAGGTTCTTTCGTTTGCGGAGCAGTAGTATTCGGTCCATTTGTCGTCGCATGTCTTCGCGTGTTCACCCCGGTCGCCTTGTCATTGTCCGTGCTTGGGGATGCAGCGCCGTGGTTTACGTTGGAGGAGGCTCTCTTGGAACCGCCCGACCGCGACAATGAACCGACAAGCTCGTACTCCGCATCAATGTCGCGATCCTCTGCGTAGTTTGGTCGAGCGCCACCAAGTCGATTTCTAGAACGAGTGCCATAGGGAACAGCTCCAGGCATCGATGAAGTGGTGGTATTATGGGGCGTAGCATCTGAAGCCGGAGAGGAGGCGGAGGATGTGGTGGCGGTCATTGGCTGGGACTGGAGACCATTTACAACGGGGTTAAATTTGGGAGCTGTCGAGTCCATGATTCCGCTTCGTGTAGAAGCATTTTGGACCGACAACTGGTCAGTGGCCTTAGTGGAGGGGGAATGGTTATGGTCCGGAGTCGCAGTGGCCGACTGCGACGAGGACATGGTGAAATTCAGGCGTAACCTGTCGAAAAACGGTTGGCGTATTGATACATCCACAGCAATGGGTGAGGACTGCTTGTTGGGTGTAGTGGAGGTTAGTTAAGGTTAAGATTAGCGGTTGTGAATATTAGTGGCGGAAATGGTGGTGGTAGTGGTGGTGGTGGTGGTGGTGCAGCGAAATAACAGTTCTGGTTCTTGGTGGGTGGTGTTAGGCAGATCGACGTGGAGAATGAAAGAGTTTGAAGAATGATGGCTAAATAATATGGCTTATGGCAGCCTAGGGGGGAAAAAAGAGCTGTGACAGACAAACAGAGCTTGGCGGGCAATGGAAGGAGGATGGATGGATAGATAAATTACAAGGCGGAGAACACCAGCATACAAAGAAGAAACAGGGTAGCTGCTATGAAACAAACAGGCTCGGGGATAAGGGTCAGGATGGCATGGCTTGCATATGAGAGATGAGAAAGAGGGAAAAGATCAAAATAAATTAAAATGAGAGAAAGAGGGTTGCAAAAAGGGAAAAAAGGGAGAAGAAGAACGGGGAATGATGGATGCAGGAAGAAGAAGATTTTTGGCTTAGATTTTGACAGAACTAAGTCGCAGGGGGGATGGGAATGGATGGGGTTCCGTCTATCAAAAAATCTCACCACACACAACGGTGCAGTAAAAAAGGGCAGGGGAGCCAAGTCCGTCGCACAGGGGAGCACGGAGGCGTGTGTGGGGGGGGAAGGGCTGATATTGGATATTGGCAGTTTGGGCTCAGCGACAGCGACCACAAACAATCCAACAGAATATTGGGGAGCTAGGAGTGCCAGCAGTGAGAGGGGGGGGTGGATGTGAGAAGGAGGTGATGAGGAGAATAAGAGAGGAATGGGAGAGGAATGGGAGAAGGGAACGAAGGGAGAAGAAAGGAGAGATATGTAAGTACCTACGAGTAATTTATAGTGTTAGTTAGTTTGTAAGAGGTGGGAGGAACAGCTAGGGGACTGGCGAGATGATATGGCGGATAGATATCAAAGTGGTTTGTGAGTGTGGTTTGCGACAGCGCAGCGAGGGGAAGTTGAAGGTTGGGATGAAAATTGGTATGAAGGAAGATTGAAGGGAGATTGAGGGGAGGAACAGGGAAGAGAGCTGGGTAGACGGAGGAAGAAGAGAGAAGATTGAGAAGATTGAGGGGGAATGGAGAGGGGAGAACTGGGATATGGGGATATGGAAAAGGGAGAAAGAAAGAAAGAAAAAGCAGCCAGAAGAAGAAGAAGAAGAAGAGGAAGAGGCCGAGAAAAGTCGAGGAGAGAAGAAGTCCCTGGTGCTTATTTAGTTTTCAAATCAGATCAACTCCATACAGTCAAGTCAGTCCATGGCTCTATCCAATACAGCCCTGGTCGATCGGGAAAACTGTTTGACCATGATTGTTGATTGATGTGATTGAATGCCCTTGAATGGTAATAATCAGGAACCTACAAATATTTAGCTAGTAGTTTTTTATAACTTTGACGCCGTAATATCTCTAAAATAATATACTGTATGTACCTATGTAGTAGGTACCTGGGCGGGTTGTTACCTACCTACCACCCAGCACGACATGAACAAACAGTTTAAGACTGCAAACTATCTATCTATCTATCTTAAAGATTATATATATAGTATAGTTGTATACTGTAGTTACAATGCCAACCTCGGTGTTCTCCAAAACCTGCTCATACCTAGGTATATAAATATATGGAGGTTATATTATATTTGCGCCTTTCCCTTTCCCTGTCCCTGTCCCTTTCTAGGTGGTAGGTTACTTCATCCTCCATCTTGGAATCCCAGCAAGCTGACCCGGCCGCCCTGATTAGTGGGTCGGATATTCATTCTCTGGCTAGGGATTGTAGTATATAGGGCACTCCATACACCATACACCATATACCATATACCATACACCATACACCATACACCATACTCCATACTCCATACTCCATACTCCATACTCCTCCATTCAACATTCAACATTGGGTACCTACCTACCTGCCTACCTACCTATCGACCTAGATATGTAGATGTACGCTGTAGTGTCTGGTATGCTTATACATATACCTAGGTACTGTACCTCCCTATTAGCTATCTATCTGCCGAAGGTAATAATACGAAACAGTACTATCCAGCACGCCTACAACAGACAAAAGAAAGGGAAGGGAAAGGTTAGCACACAAGGAGACTATCTATGGTCTATGGTCGCTCGGCTATGGGGGGTGAAAGAAAGCAAATTTACCTCCATGGGAGGGGGGGCGAGGGGGGCACGCGCGTTAGTACCTAGAAAACAATATCTTTTTTTTCCAATTATTCTTATTCTTTATTACCTAGGTATCTTTTATTTATTATTATCTGCTCGTTTTCCTTTTCATTTCCCTTTTTCTTCCTCAACCGCCGTCCGCTCCGCCAAGTTACATCTGCGCCTTACTGGTGAGAGTTTTAATTATAACTTCAACAACTAACTTTAACTTACTCCTTGGCAACATCTTTTTTTTCTTTTTTTACCTTTTTCTTTCCAAAATTTTAAGAATCATGGGAAAATTTGTTAATGGAATGGATGGATATTTTACTCCGTTCTTCCGCGCAATAATGACTAGGTAGGTACCCTGTGCAAATCCCGTGTAATGATTTCTTCTTATATATATATTTATTTTTTTCTCCTGTGATAGTGCGCCCTGTCGGAAGAGGCATCCATCGTTGAAGGTCGGGAGAGCCCTAGCCTATAGTCTAGTCTAGTCTAGTCTCGTCTAGTTCTAGCCTTGCCTTGAGCTAGTTATAGTTAGGGGAAAATGACCTGCAGCAACACCAACCAACTTGCTTCAAGTTTGCTTGTTCCATACGGGAGGACACAGCGTCACGGTCGGTGCAGACCAAGATACTGGGGAGCACCCCCCCCCCCAAGTTCTAACGCCAGACCTGTGCAACCACAAGCACGCACATTATTTAATATTTAATCTGGAGCATACCTGGATACGCCTCTCAACATTGAAGGCGGTCTCTTTAAGTTGTTTGTTCATAACTAACTACTGGATCATCCGGTATATCCATGGGATCGAACACGCTACGATCACTTCCGAGAAAACGGCGAGGCGATTGTGGGGAAGCCCGGGAAACTCCTACAGTACAGACGAATCTTGTGCCTGTCTGTTCTTTAAGAACCTTACCCAGTCTGGAATAATGACCCCCCATTTATTTACTTGTTCTCAATTATTATTAAAAATCTAAATAAGAAATCTGAGTTTATTCTTATATTTATTTATTTTATTACTAACTTCTGCAATTGAACACAACAAACGCGAAATGAAATATATATATTCCCTTCTTCTTGCTAAGCAGGGGGGGGGCATCTGGTCCGCTGCCACCCCCGAATATATATATTTCATACCACTACATCGCAAGAACAGCAATGGCGGAAGTTCCTCCTTCGCTGCGTATCTGTTCAACAGAACTAATTATTAATAATATATATATGTATAGAACCTTGGGTTTCCTTGCCCTCCAGCTGCCCATCACCACGTCCCAAGGTCGTTTTATTAAGCAAACACTCCCATTGGCGATGG